>JACVTC010000006.1:255000-317500 GCA_016946835.1 Neocallimastix lanati (nom. inval.)
ATTATTTTGTATTTTTATGTTAAGATTTTTATTTATTATTTAATATATATATATAAATTTATTTTATCTATAATTATATGATTTTTATAATTTTTATAACTTTTAAGCTACTTTATATTTTATATATTTTATAATATATAGATTATAAAATATATAAAATTATTAAAACTCATTTCCTACATTTTTTTAGAAAATGCTAATATGAATTTTTGGTTTTTAACAGTATTGCATTTATCACATGTAGCTCCAATTCTAAATTCTTGTATCTCTTTTCCATTTTCCATCCTCCTATAGTTGAAATATTTTTTTTAGAAAGAGAATATTTACTTAAATCATATTTTCTTTTATTTGAATATGCCACTTTAGTAACTTTGAATGCTACTTTTTTTATGGATATTATTATATCTAATTACACCAATTTACTTTTTGTATTTGAATTCACAATAAATTTCATTATAACCTTCATTGTATCTACATTCTAATAATAGAGAAGTATTATTTTCTTCTTCAATTTTAAGAGTTCCTATATTTCCAAAAAAGGCTAAATATACTTGAATTTGAAATAATCTCATCCAAAAAAAAAAAAAAAAAAAAAAAAATTTTTTTTTAATATTAATATTACATAACAAATATAAAATTCCAAACTTTTATTTTTATTACTTTATATATTTTTCTTCATTTTTATTTATTTCTTATTATATATATATTATTACTATTATTATTATCATTTTATTTTAAATAAGTTATATATATATATATATATATATTTTATTTTATTTTGTATTTATATTTATATTTTTGTTTTTCATTATTTTTAGCAAATTAAAAGAATAGTAAAAAAAAAAAATTTAATTTTTATTACTTTTATTATTATTATTATATATATCATTCAAATGAAAATTCTTTCGCATTAATGCTTTTACTGTGGAAAAATTGTTTTAAAAATAGTTTAGGTTTTTTTTCATTTTATTTTTCTCTTTCGTAAAAATAACATTATTAGCTAATAAGAGTTTTAAAATTAATTATTAATTAAAGGGACATATAAAAATTTTAAGAAATGAAGATGTCCCAAAATAAAACGTCATCCTTAAAATAATTTAAAAAAAAGAAAGGAGACTAAATACAATTAAATTTTAAAAAAAAAGAAAGGAGACTAAATACAATTTAAATTTAAAAAAAAAAGAAAGGAGACTAAATACAATTAAAATTTTAAGTTGCTAAGTTATTATCATTTTAAAATTATTGAATAGTAAATAATTAATTATTAACTTAAAAAAAAAAAAATTATTTTATATATTAATAAATGAAATAAAGATTAAATTATAATTTATTGCTATTAAAAAAAAATTTTTTTTTTTCTTTTTCATTATTGAGTATTCATTAATAATTATTATAATATGAATATTACTATAAAAATATGGTTTATATTGATAAGCAATATTGATATCTCTGTTTCCACTTGTAAGATGAATAATAAATTAGATTAGAATAAAAAGTATAAAAAAGAAAGGAAGAAAAATAAAAACAAAAACAAAAATGTTAGGGAGAAATTTTATTAATTTTTTATTCATTATAATATTTATTTGATTATTAATTTTTAATATATAAATATTAGTTAAAATAAAGATTTAGTAAAAAAAAAACAAAAAGCATAGTATAATTATAACAAAATATTCTTAACTTTATTTATTAACCTAAAATTAATTATAAATTATTTAGTATTAAAATTATTAAGAAAATAATTTAAAATACTATAAAAAAAAAAAAAAAAAAAAAAAAATTAAAATTAAAATATTAAAATATAAAATATAAAGTAAAGGACAAAAAATATGGAATAATTATAACGAAATATTCTTAACTTTATTTTTTAACTTTAAATCAATTATTAATTATTTAGTATAAAAAAAATATTAAGAAAATAAAATAATAATACTGAAAATAAATATACCGTACATAAAATTACCGTACATAAAATTTTTTTATTTGATGATCTAAAACTTTATATATATATATATATATATATTATATATATTATTTTTATTTTTATTTTTATTTCTATTATTTTTTCTATTGATTAAATAGAATTAATATTTTTTTTTTTTTTTTTTTTTTTTTTTTTTGATTTTGATTATTAAAATTATTATTAAATAAAAATTCTTTTAGGTTAGAATAATCTATGATTTATATATCATTTATATAGAATTGAATTCCAATTCCCTGAAATATTCGAGGGGTAGAACTCTAGTTTATTCCAATTTCAGTTTAAGTATAGTTTTTTCTTTTTTCTTTTTATTATACTTTGTTTTCATTAATACTTTATATTTTTATTATACTTTTTTAGGCTTTTTTATTTTATTTTATTTCTATAATAATTAATGTTTTTTTTTTTTGTAAAAAAATATTAATAAAAACAAACAAAAAAAAATAGATACTTTCTAATATTTATTAGATATAGGATTGTTATTATATATTATTATTATCATACTAAATGTTTGTTCCTTAGAGAACTAAATAGTTCAAAAAGTTACAAAATAAATTAATAATAATAAAAAAAAAAAAAAAACCTTTAAAAATGAAATGCTTAAAAAAAAAAATTTTTTTTTCTTCGTGTTGTAACTTCACTAACCTTAACCTCTTTTTTTTTTTTTAAATCATTTAAACTATGTTTGGTGCATTCAATTAAGCTAACAAATTCTGCTTCTGCTACTGCTTCTGCTGTTGATAAAGTTACACATTTTTGTAATTGTGATTTCCAAGAAATTGGACAGTTTCCATTAAGGAAAATATACCCAGTTGTTGGTTTTCTTGTTTCATTATCTTCAGCATAATCTGCATCACTGTAAACCATTATTTTTTGTCTCCTTTATAATGAATTGATTTTTCTTTTGTTGAATTTAAGTATTATAAGATTATATAAGCTAATTTTAAACCAATTTCTTTTGGATGTTCTGAATGTCTGGATGCCTAATTTACTGCGAAAGCAATATCAGGTCTTGTCTTAGTCGCAATAAATAATAATTCTCCTATAAATGATTTTTAAATTGTTTTATCAATTTCTGAGGAATTTTCTCTTTCTTCTTTAGTAATTTTTCTGTTAGGATATTTAATTAGTTTTGTTTTCTTGCCTTTTCTAATAACTGTAACGAATATTGGAATATCCGTGTTTTAAAGAGTGTAACACAATAGGTAAGCACTTTTTGATTAATAAGTAATTTGGTTTTTTAAAATATAGTTTTATTAATTAAGAAATTTAAAAATATTAATTATAAAGATTAACTATTGTAATATTTCGAATTACTTATTAATTAATTCAATAATTAATAAAAACACAATATTTAAAATCTTTTGGCTGCGAAATTCACTCCTATTTATAGTTTTTCAAAATTTAAATCCATAAAAATTTAAAACCATAAAATCATTAAAAAGTTTCATAAAAATTGATTATTTTCGGTTAAAAAGAATCTAAAAGAAATAATGATAAAAGATAAATTAAAATAGAATTTCTATCTGATTTGTTTCTATTAATTTCTAAGAATTTCTTTTGTTAATTTTTTACAGAAATTTATACAGAAACAAATACAGAAACAAATACAGAAATGAAGTATAAAAATTCTTTTAAAATTTAAATGATATAAAATTTTAGTAAAGGTGTGAGTCGAACCCTAGTGGTTCAGGCTGAGGTCATAGTGACTAACCACTATGCCAGCATTCTAATTTCTAATTTTTTAAGATTCGTTACATGGTCCTCCTCTAGGATTCGGATGCCAGACGAATCTTTTGCTTTAAATCTAAACTATTTCTAATTCTAACTTTTATAATAATAAACTATAACTAAAATACTTATAGGAGTGATAATTTAATTAATACATTGGATAATAAAAATTACATGAATTTTAAGTTTTAAAAATAAAGTATAAAAATAAAACTATCTTAGAATAAATGTTTTTGAATAATATAAAATAATTTTTTTTTTTTTTTTTTTTTTTTAAAATAATCATAAGTTAGAATGATTAATAGTACTTTGATGAAATAAAATTTATTTTTGATTAAATGATTTATATTTAGTTGGACTCATTAAATTCTTTGATTAGTTCAGGGCAGTTGAGGTTGGATTCAGGTTCCCACGAGGCATCAGATAGTGAGTATCCTTTCCATTTGATGAGATATTGAATTTTTCCATAATGTTTTCTTTTATCCAGAATCTTTTCAACTTCATATTCTTCTTCATCATCTATGATAACCGGTGGAGGTGGTGCTTGAGTTCTATTAAAATTGTCTTCATAATATGGTTCTAATTCGGATACATGTATAATTGGATGAATTCTATACTTCTTTGGTAGATCTAATTTGTAAGTTACCGGAGAGATTTTCTTTATAATTTTGAAAGGTCCTAATTTTCTTGGTTTAAGTTTTTTGTTTTTGTTTCTTAAAATGAGAGAACTATTCAGCCATACTTTATCATTTTTCTTGAATTCTGGGGCTTGGGTTCTGTGTTTATTTGCAAAGTTTTCTTGTTTCTTAGAGGCGGTTTCCAAATTCTTTTTTAATTCCTTAGAGAGATCAGATAAATTTACTACAAAGTCTTCAGCTCTTGGTACATCGATGTTACTTGGTATTTCTGGTGAATGCCTAGGATTGAATCCATAATTTGCATAGAAAGGTGAGTAATTAGACGATTCCTGGATTGCATTGTTGTAACTGAATTCGGCCAGATAAAGATAGTTACACCAATTAGATCCTTTGTAGTTAGCAAAACATCTTAAATATTGTTCAATAACGGAGTTCACCCTCTCCGTCAAACCGTTAGTTTGGTGATGGGATGGAGAAGAGAACTTCAACTTAATGTCGAGGGCGTCGCAAACAGCAGTCCAAAATTTAGAGGTAAATTGGGTTCCTCTATCGGATAGAATTTCATTTGGTAAGCCGTGGAGTCGAAAGACGATTTTCATAAAAGCAGAAGCAGTGTCAGGGGCGGAAGGAACGTTTTCAAAAGGAATAAAGTGGCACATTTTAGAGAAGCGGTCGACAATGACAAAGATACAAGTAAAACCAGAAGATTCAGGGAGATCGGTAATAAAATCCATAGCAATAGAGATCCAAGGGCGATTAGGAATTTCAAGCGGTTGTAAGTATCCATAAGGTTTGTGTCTTGAGTCCTTAGAACGGCAGCAAGTTTCGCAGGAGCGAATATAGTCTTTAGCATCAGAGTTAAGCGAGGGCCACCAAAAGTCGCGATTTAAAAGATTAATTGTTTTTCGAATTCCGAAGTGACCAGCGGAGGGAGAGTCATGGCAGATCTTAAAAGCGTGTGAGCGGCAGTTAGGCGGAATATAAAGTTTGTTGTCAAAGAGAAGGTAACCGTTACTAAGTGAGAATTTATCGATTTTAGGATGTGGGATTGGGAGCTTGTTATTTCCAAGGTAGTCACAAACGTTATGATAAAATGAATCGTTTTTACATTCGGAAAGGATTTCTTCAGTGAAAGGTACAGCGGAAGTTGGGAAAGCAACAAAGTTTTCAGGACGGAGCACTGAGAAGGGGATTTCATTAAAATTTTGTTCAGAAGCAGCATAATCAGGTCTTCTTGAGAGCGCATCGGGTTTTAGTTTTATCTCACAATCATATTGACGATGAGGTGGTAGTTTGTTGGCAGATTTTTCATCGAAGACATCAATAAATTGCAAAAGCTTTTCAGGAAGATTGTTCGTTTCAGGTTGATTAATTGATTCTAAGGTTTCATCATCAAGTTGGGGTTCTTTTTCTGTAACGTGAGCAGTGAAAGTCATAGGAATAACCAGGCAATTATTAGTGCAATAACTTGATTTAAAGCAAAGTTTCTTTTCAGAGAAATTTATCATTGGATTATGGGTACAGAGCCATTCAGAGCCAAGTATGCAGCAGTAAGAGGGTAAATCGATGATGTAGAATTCAGCTAAGCATTTGTGATTATCATAAGTGAGGGAGAGTGGCATGGTTTTGCCTAATATAGTTTGATTTCCACCTATACCGGAGACTTGTGGGACAACATTCTGTTTTTCGAAGGGAATATTATTTTCTTTTGCGAAGTAGATATCCATAAGATTTAATTGTGATCCGGAGTCAATTAAAATTTTGGTTTTAACAGAAGCGTTTGAGGTACTTATATTGAATTCAAAGGTTGCAGTTTTAACATTGGGATTATCAGAGAGTCTTGGTCTTGGTTTGGTTGTTTCTGGATTTGTTACGTAAGTAGTATTACTGCTTGTACTGTTATTATTGTTTCTTTTTCTGTTTTTGATGGGGCAATTATCAAGTTGGTGGTCAGTAGATCCACAATAGAGACAGAGGTTTTCCTTTCTTCTTCTTTCTTTCTCTTCTTTTGAAAGAGGTCCATGGGTTTTATTAGGTTTGGATTGAAAAGGTTTTTTACCAGCGTTTCTTTTAAAATTGTTTCTAGTATTACTATTATTGTTGTTTTGTCGGTTGGTTAAGTTATTAAAGTTTCGATGGTTTGATATGCGGCTATCAATTCTGGAAGCAATTGTTTGCATTGCGAATAATGAACGGGGTCCTGGAAACATTTCGAGTATTCTGGTAGCTATTTGGTCTTGTAATCCATCCAAGAAAGCATCCATCTTGGCTTCTTCGTTCCAAGATGAATCATCAGCATATCGGTTGAATTCCATGATGTAATGTTGAATATCACCGATTCTTTTTTGCTTTATTGTTCTTAACCTATGGTTTGCCACGAAAGTTGCGTCATTATTCCCAAAAACCGATTTCATTCGTTCGATGAATTCTTCGTAATTACCTAGGCATGGATCCATGTTTTCAATTAACGTTGCTGCCCAGTTCATAGCGGTTCCATATAGTCTTGAAATAATGTATACCACTTTTGATTCATCATCAACGAATCTATCTGGATAGATCATAAAAAGAAGTTCAATTTTAGCGAGGAATCCTTTAAAATACCTTCTATCGCCGGCGAATCCATCCTTGAGTGTTGCATTACTATTGTTTACTTCTTCCATTTTTTTTTTTTTTTTTTTTTTTTTTTTTTTTTTAATTCTAATTATTGATTACTAATTATTAATTATTAATTATTAATTATTATTAATTATTAAATATTGATTATTACTAATTATTATTAATTATTATTATTAATTATTACTAATTATTGAATATTGATTATTACTATTAATTATTACTAATTATTGAATATTGATTATTACTATTAATTATTACTAATTATTGAATATTGATTATTACTATTAATTATTACTAATTATTGAATATTAATTATTATTATTAATTATTAAATATTAATTATTAAATATTAATTATTACTAATTTTTTTTTTTTTTTTTTTTTTTTTTTTTTTTAGTTATTATAATCATTAATTTTGATTGAATAATAAATATACAATATAATTAATTATTAGAAGAAGTAAATATTTAATTTCAATATAAATAATTTTAATTTCAAGGATGGTTATATGGATTATTGAAAATATTAATAATTTTAATATATAGTAAAATTCAAGGGTTCCGATTGAATTTATAAATTCGTGCATGAATTTTGGTAGAGAAATTTATAGTCTTGGTAAGTGGTTTCAAAAATAGTAGAAAATGGGATTCATTCCTTAACGGGGTTCCAAAAAGAGTAATAGAGAATGGGATTACTTAACGGGGTTCCAAAAAGAGTAGTAGAGAATGGGATTCCTTAACGGGGTTCCAAAAAAGAATAGTAGTAAATGGGATTCCTTAACGGTGTTCCAAAAATAGTAGTAGAAAATGGGATTCCTTAACGGGGTTCCAAAAATAGTAGTAGAAAATGGGATTCCTTAACGGGGTTCCAAAAATAGTAGTAGAAAATGGGATACCTTAACGGGGTTCCAAAAAGAGTAAAAGTGCAAAGGTATTGTGCTTAGTTTAGTGGTGTTTTTATTGTAACGAATATTGGAATATCCGTGTTTTAAAGAGTGTAACACAATAGGTAAGCACTTTTTGATTAATAAGTAATTTGGTTTTTTAAAATATAGTTTTATTAATTAAGAAATTTAAAAATATTAATTATAAAGATTAACTATTGTAATATTTCGAATTACTTATTAATTAATTCAATAATTAATAAAAACACAATATTTAAAATCTTTTGGCTGCGAAATTCACTCCTATTTATAGTTTTTCAAAATTTAAATCCATAAAAATTTAAAACCATAAAATCATTAAAAAGTTTCATAAAAATTGATTATTTTCGGTTAAAAAGAATCTAAAAGAAATAATGATAAAAGATAAATTAAAATAGAATTTCTATCTGATTTGTTTCTATTAATTTCTAAGAATTTCTTTTGTTAATTTTTTACAGAAATTTATACAGAAACAAATACAGAAACAAATACAGAAATGAAGTATAAAAATTCTTTTAAAATTTAAATGATATAAAATTTTAGTAAAGGTGTGAGTCGAACCCTAGTGGTTCAGGCTGAGGTCATAGTGACTAACCACTATGCCAGCATTCTAATTTCTAATTTTTTAAGATTCGTTACAATAACCAAAACTTGCCTTTATTATAATTTTTTTCGCCTTTAGGAATTTTCATGTAAATTTTTTCTTTTAATTTTGCATTTAAGTAAGCTGCCTTTATATCTAATTGTTTTAAATTCCATTTATATCCAGTGGCTGTTGCAATAGTTATTCTAAGACTATCTGCTTGTACAGTTGATGAATATGTATCAGTGTAATCAATACCTTCCTTTTGTTTGAAACCTTTGGCTACCTACCTAGCCTTTTTGGTTCCATCATCTTTTCAAATATCCATCCTCCATCAATTAGTGTTGCATTATGAGAAATTTTATTTTATTATCTTCATAACTCTTTGATTATATATATATTTTTTTTTAATTTTTTATGGACTGCTTGTTTCCATTGTTTTGAGTCATAAGAGCTAATTGCTTTCTTAAGGTTTGATAGATTATTAAGTTTGATGTCTAAGATTTTTCCTTTTCTTTTCCAGATTTGAAATATTTTTCTTAGTGACTTCATTATTAGTGGTTTTATTTCTAATATCATTTTCATCATTAAATTTTCTTTTATTATTGTGATTATTGATAAATTTACTATTGTTACTATTTATTGATTCTGTTTGTTTATTGTTATCGCTACTTTTAGTAATTTGTGTTTTACTATTGTTATTGAAATAACTGCTATTATTTTTATAAATGTTTTGTTTGTCAATATTAATGTTATTTGAGTTATTATTATTTGTATCATCATTTGAAGTATTTGAATTGTTATTTGATTGTTTAGTATTCATTAATTGTGAATCATTGTTAGAGTGTTCCCCCTCATTTGGTGAATCAGTAATATCAAATAACGAATCAACAGAATCGGAAGATTAAAACGTAAACATCCAGAATCAAATTATCCATTCAATTTCATCACTTATTTTTGAATTTTGTTTAATATGATTTATTAAAATATTTTTGGAAAATTCTAGATTTATATCTTCATCATTACTAGATTCAGAGGTTGCTTCAGAATTGTTATTAGTTTTTTCCTTTTTATTGTTTAGGTTATAATTTAAAAAGTAATAACGATAGAAGATAGAGAAAGAAAAGAAACAAATATTATCATATCAATAACTTTTTTCAGATTTAGTTTTATTTTTTTTTTAAATTTATAAAGAAATAAGAATCAGTAGTATGTCCTGGTTTATGACATATGTAACAATAATTTTCTTTGTTCTTTTCTTCTCTATTTTTACTTTTTGAGTTATTATTGATATATTTCTTAAAGGTGTTTACTTGGCTATCCGGATTTTGATTTATATCAATTTTCTTTACTTCTTTATTTCTTTTAATGAACAGTTCCATTTCAGTAACTTCATTTTTTAGATTGTTAAAATGTATTTATTAAATATCTTTATTTCTTTATTTATTATTAATAATAATACATTTATATTTTTTTTATTTCCAAAAAAAAAAAAAAAAATAAATTCAAACAAAACAATAATAAAATTTAATTAAACTATAAAAATTATATATAAATAAAGTTGTAATTAATAATGCTTGATGTGGCGTATTATATACATTATGCATAATGTTCGTATGACATTTGCTAATACGCTAATACTTTAACATACTGTTAATATATATATGTTAATATATATATATAAAATAAAAAATTTTTTTATTATCTATTTTTTTATTTATTTTTCAAAAATTTTTTTTTTTTTAAAGAAAAAAAAAAAAATATTCTAAAGAATTTATTTCTATCTGGTTTATTATTATTATTATTATTATTATTATTATTATTATTATTATTATTATTATTATTATTATTATTATTATTATTATTATTATTATTATTATTGTTATTATTTTTTTTTTTAAATAAAAGATTCAACAGCTATTAAATTAATATTTTTATTTGAATTGAATAAAATTTATTTAAAATTGATATATATATAAAATGGAATTGGAGAAAGACTATAATAAATTATACAATGAATTAAAAAATAAAGGAATTCAATATTTTTTTAATGAAGAAGAAAATATTGATGATATTTTTAAAGCTTATGATGATGAAGATATCATAATTTATTTGTATTTGGTCGCCATTGATGACAAAAATTTATCTTCTCTTTTTGAATTAAATAAGTATTATCAAAAATTTGACATCATTTTCTATTTATATAATAGAGAATTACTCAACCAGGAAAGACTTAAAAATATAGTATCTTTAAAAAATGATAATGCTAAATTTAATATTTCTAGTGAGTTTTTGCGTACTTTAATAGAAACAAAAAATGATAAATTATTTAAAATCATTTATGATTACATTATATTTGATAATAATTTTATAAAAGAGCTTCTCTACCTTTATAAAAATAGCAAAATAGAAAATAATAGAATACTGCTCTTGAATTCAAAAATTGAAAATATAATTTCGGAAGAAATTAAAAAAAGAAAAGAAATTTTGAACATGACAGTAAATATTGGTGAATATTGTTGTAATATTTTTGAGTATGCTTGTACAAAAGGAAATGAAACCATAGCAAACTTTTTAATTGAAAATGGAACGGATATCAATAAAGAAAATAAATATGGTAATACACCGTTATCCTTAGCATGTAAAAAAGGAAAAGAGACTATTGTTAAACTTTTAATTAAAAATGGAGCCAATATCAATAAAGAAAATATAAATGGTAATATACCTTTATTATTAGCATGTATAAAAGAAAATGAAACCATTCCAAAATTTTTAATTGAAAATGGAGCTAATGTTAACAAAGAAAATAAAAAGGGTGACACACCTTTATTATATGCATGTGAAACAGGAAATGAAAATATTGTCAAACTTTTAATTGAAAATCATGCTGATGTTAATAAAAAAAATGAAGATGGTAATACACCTTTGTTATGGGCATGTAAAAAAGGATATGAAAATATTGTTAAACTTTTAATTGAAAATGGTGTTAATATTAATATCGAAAATAAAGATGGTGATACACCTTTATTATTGGCATGCAAAAAAGGAAATGAAACTATTATTAAATTTTTAATTGAAAATAATGCTGATGTAAATAAAAAAAATGAAGATGGTTATGCACCTTTATTATTGGCATGCAAAAATGGAAATGAAAATATTGTTAAACTTTTAATTGAAAATGGTGCTTATGTAAATGAAAGTGATAAACATCATGATACACCTTTAAAATATGCATGTAAAAATGAATATACGAATATTGTTAAACTTTTAATTGAAAATGGTGCTGATTTAAATAAAGAAAATAATGATCATGATACACCTTTAATATTTTCATGTAAAAGTGTAAATGAAAGTATTATTAAACTATTAATTGAAAATGGTGTTGATATAAACAAAAGTGGTCAACATTATGATACCCCTTTAATATTGGCATGCAAAAAAGGAAATGAAAATATTGTTAAACTATTAATTGAAAATGGTGCTGATGTCAATAAAGATAATAAAGATGGTGACACTCCTTTATTATGGGCCTCTATAAGAGGATCTGAAAATAATGTTAAACATTTAATTGAAAATAATGCAGATATAAATAAAGAAAATAAGTATGGTAATACACCTTTAATACAGGCATGTAAAAGATTTAATAAAAGTATTGTTCAACTTTTAATTGAAAAAGGTGCAGATATAAATAAAGAAAATAAGTATGGTGATACACCTTTAATACAGGCATGTAAAAAATTTAATGAAAGTATTGTTCAACTTTTAATTGAAAAAGGTGCAGATGTAAATAAAGAAAATAAGTATGGTAATACACCTTTAATACAAGCATGTAAAATAGGAAATGAAAATATTGTTCAACTTTTAATTGAACATGGTGCTAATACTATAAATAAAGAAAATAAAGATGGGGATACGCCTTTATTATGTACATGTAAAAAAGGAAATGAAAATATTATTAAACTTTTAATTGATAATGGAGCTGATGTAAATAAAATAAATAATGAGGACGATACCCCCTTAATATGGATATGTAGTTATGGCTATGTGAATATTGTTCAACTTTTAATTGAAAAAGGTGCTGACGTAAATAAAGGAAATAAGTATGGCAATACACCTTTAATACAAGCATGTAAAATAGGAAATGAAAATATTGTTAAACTTTTAATTGATAATGGAGCTGATGTAAATAAAGATAAAAAAAATGGTGGCACTCCTTTATTATGGGCATGTAAAAAAAGATTTAATGAAAGTATTGTTCAACTTTTAATTGAACATGGTGCTGATGTAAACAAAAATAATAAAGATGGTGACACTCCTTTATTATGGGCATGTAAAAAAAAATTTAATGAAAGTATTGTTCAACTTTTAATTGAACATGGTGCTGAGGTAAATAAAGATAATAAAAATGGTGAAACCCCTTTATTATGTGCATGTAAAGAAGGAAGTGAAAATATTGTTCAACTTTTAATTGATCATGGTGCTGATGTAAATAAAGAAAATAAGTATGGTGATACACCTTTATTATGTGCATGTACAGAAGGAAGTGAAAATATTGTTAAACTTTTAATTGATAATGGAGCTGATGTAAATAAAATAAATAATGAGGGCGATTCCCCTTTAATAAGGATATGTAGTCATGGCTATGTGAATATTGTTCAACTTTTAATTGAAAAAGGTGCAGATGTAAATAAAGAAAATAAGTATGGTAATACACCTTTAATACAGGCATGTAAAATAGGAAATGAAAATATTGTTCAACTTTTAATTGAACATGGTACTAATACCATAAATAAAGAAAATAAAGATGGGGATACGCCTTTATTATGTACATGTAAAAAAGGAAATGAAAATATTATTAAACTTTTAATTGGTAATGGAGCTGATGTAAATAAAATAGATAATGAGGGCGATACCCCCTTAATATGGATATGTAGTCATGGCTATGTGAATATTGTTCAACTTTTAATTGAAAAAGGTGCTGACGTAAATAAAGGAAATAAGTATGGCAATACACCTTTAATACAAGCATGTAAAATAGGAAATGAAAATATTGTTCAACTTTTAATTGAACATGATGTTGATGTAAATAAAGATAATAAAAATGGTGACACCCCTTTATCATGGGCATGTATATTAGGAAATGAAACCATTGCAAGAATTTTAATTGAAAATGGAGCTTATATCAATGAAGAAAAATAAAGATGATCATACCCATTTAAAAAAAAAAAAAAAAAAAAAAAAAAAAAAAAAAAAAATTAACTAAAGGATATTTAAATATTATAAAAATTTTTAATAGATTATATTACTAAAAAAAAAAAAATTCAATTAATATTGTTTTAATAATAATAAATAATAAATAATAAATAATAAATAATAAATAATAAATAATAAATAATAATTATCATTATTACTATTATTACTATTACTATTACTATTATTATTATATTATTATAATTATTATTTGAAACTTAATAATAATATCTGTAGGAAAATATGTTTAACAAAAAAACTCTTCATAAAAAAAAAATTTTTTTTTTTTTCTATAATATTTTCTTATTTATTTAACAAAAAAAAAAAAAAAAAAAAAAAACTTTCATTAATTATATATATTTATTTTATTTTAAAAACACATCAACATAACATTTTTTGTTTCGTTTTTTAACGAACTTTTTATTATTATTGTTATTATTATAATTATTTTTCTTTTTAATTATTTTATTTTATTTTATTTTATTTTTTATTTTTTTTTATTCTAAATAACTAATATATATATATCCTTTATAAATAACATTGCTTTTAATCATTTAGTCAATGCTATTTTATTATTTATTTATTTATTTACTTGTTTCCTATTTGTTAATTGATAAAAAAAACTATACATATATAAAAAATAAAATTAATAGAGAGATATCATTATTTTAAACTATTAATATAGTAATATTTGATAATAATATAAAAATAAAGCAAAAAAAAAAAAAAAAAAAAAAAAAAAAAAAAAAAAAAAAGAAAATATAAAATATAAAATATTAGATAAATACTAATTTAAAATTGTTGATATACGAATGAATTTTTTGAATTAAAAACAAAAAAAAAAAAAAAAAAAAAAAAAAAAAAATTAAGATGTCTTAAAAATTTTAAAAATTATATTTATATTAAAACATATTATTTTTAATAATTTGTTTATTTTTTTTTTTTTTTTTTTTTTTTTTTTTTTTTTTTTTTTTTTTTTTTTTTTTGAAAATTTAGTTTTGAGTTTGTTTCGCTATTTCGTTTATCGCATTTAAAAAGAAATATATATATATTTTCTTTAATATTTATTTTCTTTTTTATTTTATTTCATTTCTTTTATTATTTTAATAATTCATTTAAATAACTCTATCTCTTCTAGCAATTTCATTTCTACAAATTGGACAATAGTGAACAGCATCCTTTAAATCTGAAATACAGAATGGAATACAACATAAACAAGTAAATATGAAAAGAATAATACATAAAGCCCAAACTAGTACATTATCTTCAAATTGAACCTCCGTATCTACTGTTTTATTACAATGTGGACATCTCATTTTAAAACTACTTCTTGGTACTTGTGTCTCATTTATCCTATTTATAATAATAATAATGATAAAGAGTAATTCATGAAAATATATATATATAAAATTTATATTTTTATTTTATAAATTAAATATTATATAAAATATTAATTTTTATAGTAATTCGAATCACATTATATATTTTCTCTCTCTTTTTTTTTTTTTTTTTTTTTTTTTTTTTTTTTTTTTTTTTTTTTTTTTTTTTTAATAAAATAGCATAAAAATTATGATTCTTACATTAGTACAACTTCTTGATTTCTAGTAGAAGTATTAACTTTACTTTGATTTTGAGAAAATTCTGAAGTTGGTGTAGTAGTAGTAAAGCTAGTAGAATTTAAGATAACATTATTATCTATTGATTGTTCATAGGTTGGTGGATTTGAATTGAAATAGACCGGTTGAAAACCTGGTTGTACAATTGAAGCTTGTGGAGCTACCTGTACATTACTATTTTGTTGTATAATTGGTACTTGAGAGTTTATTGGTACATTATTATTCATAAATGACTCTTGAGGGTTTAATGGAACATTATTATTTACAATTGGTACTGGAGGGTATAATGGTACATTATTATTTGGTTGATTAACTGGTGCTGAAGGGTAAATCGGTACATTATTTGGTTGAGTGGTTGGATTATTACTATAATCGATATTATTTAAATCACTCATTTTTTTATTTAGTTATATTAATATTATTTTTGTTAATGAACTTTTTTTAAGTATATATATATATTTTACGTTATTTTGTTTTCATTTACATTATTATTATGTTATTATTTATTTATTTATTTATTTATTATGATGATTTTAGTTTGATTTTATTTGAGTTATTTATTAAAAATATAAATTTATATTAATTATTAAAATAATTAATAATAGGAAAAAAATATTTTTTTTTTTAGTAAAAACTAAATTATTTTTATATAAAAAAGTTTTAATATATTAGTTTAAAAAAATTTTTTTTTTTATTTATTAATAAGTTATTTAATAACTTGAAAAATATAAACCAATTATTATATAATTAATATTTTCTATTATTATTACACAAAAAAAAAAACTTATTAACAATATTTTATTATCTCTATATATATATCTTCATATTATATTAATTATTATTATAAGAATGAATTATTTAATTTTTTTTTTTCTTTCTTTCTTTTATAATTTTTATTCATTAATAATTTTAATATCTTAATTAATTACCTATATATGATATTGAAAGATATATAAATATATATTTTTAAATAATTAATAATGTAATTTAACTTTAAAAAAAAACTTTTGGTTTGGTTTTAAAATTAAAAAAAAATTTTTTTATTTACTTGTTTCAAAGAATTAAAAAAGTAATAGTGAATTTCAGTGGTTTTTATACTTTTTTTTTTTTTTTTATTTTTTCGCTTTTTCATTTTAAAGAAAAATAGAGATACTTTTAGAGAATTATTTAATTATATAGAATTTCATCTATTTAATTAATTAATTAATTATTTATTTATTATTTATTTATTATTTATCTATTAATTATTTAATTATTTATTCATTTATTTATTATTTATTTATTTATTTATTAATTAATTATTTATTTATTATTTATAATTAAAATAATTAATAAAATTATTAATTTTAAAAGTGGGTGTATAAAGTTAAAAATATAATTAATCTATATAAATTATTTAATTATTAATTAATTATGATATATATTATTATATTAGGATGTATATTGGGATATATTGAAATATATCACATTGAACAAAATAATTATACATAATAAAAACAAACTTTAATTAAAATTCAGCCAATAAAATTATTTTATTATTTTAATTTTTTTTTTTTTTTTTTTTTAATTAGAATATAAAGAAAATGAAAAAGATTGAAATTTGAATTATTATATTTATTATAGAAGAGAATTTTTGTTTCTAAATAAATGATTTTATGGCCTATATATAAATAGCCTTTTTCCTGTTCTCTTTTCTTTAAACATTATTATATAACATATAAATAAAATAAAGCTTTTTTTTTCAATTATATTAATAAAGCATAGTTGAACAGATTTTTCTTTTACAAAAAAAAAATTAATTAGTCTTTGTATGTCTTATAAATAAAATTATTATTAAACAGACTTTTTTTTTTTTTTTTTTAATTAGTCGTTATAAATACTGCCTTATATCTTATTATTTTATCATTATTATTTATCATATAATATTTGATAATGACTATTAATTTTTATTCAATTAATTATTATTAAATTATTTAATTATTTATTCAGTTATTTAATTATTTATCTTTTGTTATTCAGTTATTTAATTATTTATTGGTGTTTGTAAATATTTAAACTTTAAAAATTTAAAAAATAATAATAAAAATAATAAAAATATTATTATTAAACTTATAAAAGAAATCTTTAAAAATAAATGAATGAATAATGAATAATAATTAAGAAAAAGGAAAAATTATAAAATGGTAAATTCTATAAAAAAAATAAAATAAATAAAAAATTAAAATTAAAATTAAGAATTTCTATTTTTCAATAGAGATTCCAACAATATTAAAAAAAAATTTTTTTTTGTTCAATCTATAGAAATAGCTATATAATCTATATAGAATTAAATAAAAAAAATTACATACATATATATATATTTTATTTTTATTTTTTTTTTTTTATTATTTTTAATTATTGAAAAAGTAAATGAATGAATGACTTTCTCTTTAATAATTTACTATACGATATCTTTTTTTTTTATTATTTTTTTTTATTTTTTTATTTTGAATTATATATATATAATTTTTTTTCTTTTTTATTTTATTTTATTTTTCTTATAATCCAATGAATGTATTAAATATTATTTGTTAATTTTTTTTTTTAAAAAAAAAAAAAAACTTTTAGGTATAGAATATATATATATATATAAAGTTAAACCTGATTAAATAAAAATGAATAAAAATAAAAAAAAAAAAAAAAAAAAAAAAAACAATTATTTATTATTGATAAAATACATATTATTTATTTTTGTTTTTGATTTAATTAGATAGATATATAAACTGATCATTATATTTAATGGACAATAGAACATTCATACAAGACTTTATATATATATTATATTTATTTTTTTTTTTTTTTTTTTTTTTATTTTATATTATTTTATTTCAATCTACCCAATCTGATCTTTATATTTAATGTTCTACTATTTATTTTATTTATTTTAAATGATTTTCAATTTTGTATGTTTTTTTTTTTTTTTTTTTTTTTTTTTTTATTTATAAAAAAATACAATAAAAAAAAAAAAAAAAAGTCAAATAAGAAATAATAATAATAATAATAATAATAATAATAATAATAATAATAATAATAAAAAAGATAAAAAGTAAAAAGGAGAATAGACAAACATTATATAAAAATATAATATGATATAATATGATATAAATAAATAATTAATGAGGATATAAGAAGTGATTTAATGGAGTTTGAAAATCCTTAGAATGAATATTTAAAACTCTTTATTCTTTCATTTTATATAATATATATTGAAATTATTGTCATGGTATAAATCAAAAAAAAAAAAAAAAAAAAAAAAAAAATTAAAAATAGAAAAAAAAATTATTAAAAAAAAAAAAATTATTAAAATTATTAAAATTATTAAAAATAAATATAAATAAATGATTATAATGATATTATTATAGATTATTCTAAAAGTCATCGCTATATCCCTTCAAAAATTCTATAATGGTTGGTTTTATTTTTTTTAAAAATTTTTTTTTTTTTATTTGTTCTTATAAAAATTAATATATATAATATTATTTATTTATTATATTTATATATCCTTTTTTTTTTTAAAGTTTTAATTCTTTTATTTTACAATTTTAATTTTTTTTTTATTTTTTTTTATTTTTTTACAATTTTGAATTTTTTTTTTCAATGAATATAAACTATGGGAAAAAAAAAAAAAAAAAAAGAAAAGAAAGGGGATGGGAAAATAAGATAGTTTTAAAAGAATATAGTAATATATAATATATAATATATATTAAAATATATTATACATTATGTATATTAATAATAGAAATAAAAATAAAAATAATTAATGTTTAAGAGTAAAAAAAAAAAAAAAAATAAAACATGTAAAAAAAAAAAAAAAAAAAAAAAAAAAAAAAATTTAAAAAATCATGATGATGGAGTCTAATTACCACTTTTTTTTTTTTTTTTAATTTTTTTTTTAAACTTCTTTTTTATTCATTTAATAAAATTGCTAATAATAATAAAAAAAAAAAAAATTTATAAACGATAATTAATATAAAATTTTAAAATTATTATTTCATTGATTTTTTATTATTACTATAATTATTATTTCATATATATATATATATATATATATTTTATTTTATTTATATTTTCTCATTCTTTTCTTTTTTTTTTTTTTTTTTTTTTTTTTTTTTTTTTTTTTTTTTTTTTTTTTTTTTCTTTCTTGCTCTTTCTTTCTCTTTCTTTCTTTTTTTTTTCCTCTTTCTCTTTCTTACTTTATTTAACCTATATCTTAGGCAACTGCAATGGAAAGAGCAGATATACCAGTAGAAACAATAGGGGTGGCGGTATTAATAATCTTTTCTTTCTTGAGCTCACGACTACGATTCTCAAGAAGTTGTATAATTTTTTCGTGTCCAGCAAGTTTTGCTAATTCTTTTGCCTTTTTACCGGCTAAACTATCTTGTTCATCTAGTCCTTCTCGGGTACGTTCATTAATGTTAACCTCATGTAGAATAAGTTCCTCCACAATATCGGTATAGCCTAAATAACTGGCCCAGTGAAGCGCGGTCCAACCATGACGATCTAAATAGTCTAAGGAAATCTTTTGGGATTTAATAATATTGAGAGCATTGGTTTGGCGGCCGGTCTTGATCTCATGAAGTAAGGCTTCATACTTCTCTGGGTAACCCTTTTGTTCTAAATAGTAACGTTGAAGAAGTCTGAAAATATGATCACTTTTACTGGCATAGGCCATATCCATCACTGTCTGCTCCCTATTCGTACGAATAAGAATATCAGGATGGTATGCGAAAAGCATCGCTACCATATTGGTATATTGATGATAAACGGCATAATGTAGTGGGGTCCAGCTCAAAAATGTTTTAGCGTTAATATTGGCACCATAATTTAATAAAATTTTGGCAATGGTTTTATTATTAGTTTCACAGGCAAAATGAAGAGGAACCTTTTGTTCTTGAGTGGCAGCTTCTACATTGGCTCCATTTTCGAGAAGCAATTTAACAATCGCAACTTGTCCATGCTGACAAGCTAAATGAAGGGGGGTGAATCCCCATTTATTTTTGAAATTAACCATGGCATCATAGCGAAGAAGAAGTTGTACAAAGCAGGCATGACCATATTCACAGGCCTTATGTAAAGGCGTATTGAAATCTTGATCTACTTCATTTAAATCTAAGTATTTATCCTTAATAAGATTACGGGCAATGTTATAATAATTCTTCTTAGCAGAAAGATGTAGGAAGGTGGCCCCTTGTTCATTCTTAGAATTAATATTAAATTGGCCAACCTCGAGAAGAAGATGAATCATTCTTAAATTTTTATTCTTAGCAGCCATCTGGAAGAGTTCATATTCTGTGGCTTCATCAATATCAAAACTGGCACCATGTTTTAAAAGAATTTTTACCACTGAATAATGATTATAATAACAGGCAACATGAAGTGCCGTCATGCCGTTAGAATTTAATTCTCCAATTTCGGATCCTCTCTTAATGAGAAGTTCTACCATTTCCTGATGACCATTACGACTGGCAAAATATAATGGGGTATAGCCATGACATTTCATATCAACATCATATTCATTATCTAATAAGCAATCAACAATTTCGGTTTGATTAAAATAGGCAGCAATATGAAGTGGAGACCATCCATCCTCCGTTTTCTCATAAATATTCACATCTGTATCGGCGTCCATATTCTCTGGATGTTCTATTATTTCTTTTAATTTATCCAATTGACCATGACGACAAATTAAATGAATCTCCTTCCAATCAACTTGACGTTGAATATCACTGTCAGAACTTATATCATAGGTTTTCTTTTTAAATTCGGCAATAATATTTTCTACTTCATTAAATTCATTTTCTTTGGAAATAATGGCGGCCGTTTTACCCTCATTATCTTTTATATCTAAATCTGCACCTTCTTCCATTAAATATTCCACGACTTCATCATGACCACGTTCACAGGCAAACATGATTGCTGTTCGACCTTGTGTATCCACTAAATCCAACTTGGCACCATGTCTTATAAGGTATTTAGCAATATTTAAATAGCCATATTGACAAGAATACATTAAGGCAGTGTAGCCATTAATATTGACACTGTTGACATCTACCCCCTTTTCTACTAATAATTTGACGGAACGGAAACGATTATAACAACAGGATAAATTCAAGGCTGAAAATTCTTGATTGGCTTGAATATGAATATCGGCTCCTTGATCTATTAAATATTCTCCAATATCTTCAAATCCTTTATCGAGGGCAATGGTTAATGCGGTCCAACCATCGATATCTTTAGAATTAATTTCTGCTCCACTTTCTACTAGATAAATTACCATTTCTTTATGACCATTATAACTGGCGAGCATTAAAGCGGTCCATTCTTTTGAATTTTTAGCATTAATATCGAGACCACGATTAATTAAATATTCTACGACACCTCGATAACCCTTTTTACTGGCTAACATAATTGGTGTATTCAATTCATTATCTCTTAAATCAATTGTAGCACCCATTTTATCTAAAAGTTTTAAAATTTCCATATGACCATTTTTAGCCGCTGAAAGGAAGGCCGTACAATTATCATTATCTTTACAATTAATATTAATATCTTTATTAAGGAAAAGTTCTACCACCTTTTTATGACCATTTTGACTGGCATAAATGAACGCCTTCTTACTATTCTCATCATTTACATTAAAGGAACTATCAATTTTAATTAAGTGCTCAGCAATAAATTCTTGACCATTAATACAGGCAATCATTAATGCATTATTATCATCTTTATTCTTAACCTTATAATCTGCTCCATTTTCTAAGAGATAAATAACATTGGTCCATCCATTCATTTTACAAGCAATCATAAGGGCATTCCAACCTTCCTTATTTTGATAATTAATATCCATTCCCTTTTCTACTAAAAATTTAGTTAATTTATAATTATTATATAAAGCAGAAATGGTTAAGGCGTTATCCCCTGTTTTATTATTTAAAGATATGTCAGCTCCATGAAGTATTAAATAGTCAATACAAGAAACGGAATTATTAGCACAAGCATACATAAAAGCTGTATTTCCTTCATGATTTTGATGATTCAAGTCAGCGCCTTTGGCCACCAAAAGTTTTACAATATCAATTAAACCCTTCTCACAAGCATATATTAAGGCCGTATTACCTTCACAATCTTCTAAATCAGGATTGGCATCTCTAATTAATAGAAAATCTACCATACTACGATTACCTTCCTTACAATAATATATTAATGGTGTACTTTGTTTATTATCTTGCTGGTCAATGTAAGCGTAACGACCAATTAATAATTTTGAAATTTCATCTTGATTCTTTGAACTGGCAATTGTTAAGGCGGTACAGCCTTTTTTGTTAACACTATCGATATCTTCCATAATATTCATTAAATACTCGACTATTTCATAATTTTCTGCTTGAATAGCCAATATTAAGGCAGTATCACCATCATCATTTTGAAGATTTACATTGGCATTATTTTCTACTAAACATTGAACTAAATCAAAATATCCTTCTTTAGCTGCTATCAATAGTGCTGTACTACCTTTTTCATTGGTAATTTCAATATCAAAATCATTTTTTATTAAATCTTTAATGACCAATATATCATCATTTTTTACAGCATTAAACCAAGATACTTTTACATCTTGATTTTTTTTTAGAATCTTTCTTGTTTTCTTATTTAACTCAACTATATTTAAAATATACGTTAACATTATTTTGTTATTATTAATATTTATTCCTCAGTTGTAATTCTTGTTTATAATTATATATTTAATTTTGTTCAATATTTAATTAAAAAAAAAAAAATAAATAAATAAAATCAAAGTTTAATTCTTTTATTTATTGAGTAAATAGTTTTTTAATAATAGTGGTATGCTATCTTATAAGATTTATGATTTAAAATTTATTTTTATAAAGTAAAAACAGTTTAGATGATTATCTTTCCGTTGTTGATTATTTTTTCTGAATTGTTGTGAATTATAAATAATACATATATATATTTACCATTTACAAATTTATTATTATTATTGGTATTGTTATTATTATAATATATAATAAATAAATAAATAAAATAAAATAAAATAAAAATAATTTTAAAATTATATCGAATTATTATTAAATAATTAAATAAATTGAAATTACTGAAATGACAATGATTTTTATTCTTGCCAATTAATTGCTAAAATATATATATATATATATAAATATTGTTATTATTATATTACCCTTTTTGTAAATGTAAAATAATTATGTAATAATTTTTCCTTTCAATTGAATATGTAAATTATAATATATAAATATTTTTAAAAATTCGAAAATTGCATATAAATTTATTTAATTATAATTTAAATGAAATTTCTATATTTTCGACAATTGTTTATTTTCTATATTTAACTCTATAATATAATTGTAAATTATTTCAGTAATTAAATAATATTATATACTTTGCTACTTTATAAAATATATTCTACAATAAGATTTTTTCTCTTTTTTTTTTTCTTAAACTAAAATTGAAGAATCTATCCAAAAAAAAAAAAGTAAAATTGTTAATATAAATATACATATATAAAAAAGAGTTTTATTCTTTTATAATCTCTTTATAAATAATAAAATAGTATCTATTAACAACTATTAATAATAAAAAAAAAAAAAAAAATTCAGTTCCTGAAAAAATTTTTTTAATTAAAATTTAATTAAAATAAATAAATAAATAAATAAATAATATTAAAATAAATAAATAAATAATATGTAATTAAATAATTTTTTGATTAAAAACCTAATCCATTGTAAATAAAATACCAAATGATAATTATTTTTTGATAAATTAAAATATTTTTATAGAATTCTCTTTTTCTTCTATTTGTAAAATTAAAATTTAATAAGGGATTTCGTTAAAAGTTACATTTTGGGAAAATATGGCGTTTCAAAATTTTAATAAATAAATTAATAAATAAATTAATAAATAAATAATTTTAATAAATAAAGATTTTATTATTCATTTTATATTTATTTTGAAAAGAATTTAAAATAAAATAAAAGAAACAAAAAACATTTAATAATTAAAATTATTTATATATGTAAAAATTGTAAAAAAAAAAATATTCTTTAAATAATATTAAAATTAAAAAAATAAATAAAAGTTCTCTTTGAAAAAAAAAAATTCTTGATATTAATATAAAAATTAATATTAATAGTTATAGATCTTTAGAATATATATTACTAAACATAATACTTTATATTAGGAAATATTTTTTCTGTTATATTAGATATGGCTTTTTTGAAATTCCAATGAAAATAATATTTTGGAGTAATTATTGTATTATTGTTATATTTATTAACATTTTTTTTATTTATTCAAACAATATCTCATTAGTAGCATATTTTTTATTTTTTAATATCAAAAAACAAAAAAGAAGTAGTATAAAAAACTATTTAATTCTTCAACTAATAATGAACACTTGACAACTAAATTTTGTTGCAATATAAAAATGTACCATCTGTATAAATATCTTCATTATATTTTATAAATAATTTTAATTGGAACAGGGAATGAAAGATTAAATTTGGTTTTTTAAATATAATAAAATTTTCATTTCTTACTGCTTTATATTATTTTGATTGATCATGAATTTTATCAAAAGTTGTTAAATATAAAATTTCAAATTTTAATTTTCCTTCTAATAAAAATAATGAAAGATTTACATCAACTTAAAATTTTATATTCAGTACATTTATATACTTTAGAATTATCTTTATTTTTAGATGAAAAATTAAATTTATATTTTTTTGTTAATAATAAATTTGTTTTTTTCCTTGATTAGATTCAAATATTTCAATTTTTATATTTTCTTCCTTTTATAGTAAATTATTTTAATTAAATATTTAAATAAATATATTTAATTATATATATAGTTTAAAAGTTTTAAATAAATAATTTATTTTATAATTTTTTTTCAAAAAAAAAAAAAAAAGTATTTTCTTTATTATTATGCACTAATATATTTATAATAAATAAATAAATTATTATTTATTTATTTAATTATTTATTATGAATATATTAGTGTTAATTATTCAGTTCTTTTTTTTTTTTTTCTATAAAAAATATATATTATTTTTTATAATATAAGTAAATTTTATTTTAAAATTATTTTTAAAATAAAATAATTTTAAAATTTATAATATTGTTTAAAATATTCTTAAAAACGATTTAGTAAAAGTAATAAATTTTTAATATTTGTATAGTAATAATAAATTTTTTATAATAATAATCAATATTATATTAAATATTTAATTAGTAATAAAAAATTTTTTATAATAATAATAATCAATATATATAATAATAATCAATTTTAGACACTTCTGTTATTGCAGGGAAAAATAACTCTTCAGCCAAGAAAAAGAATAAAGAAGAAAGGAATAAGAGAAGAATAAGTCCGGACTCTACTAATAAGAACGAAGATGTTGAAATCAACGTTCCAGATATGGAAATCAATGGCAACGTTGTAAAGAAAAATTATTATGGCTTCCTTAGAACTATTCTTATGTTAGATGACAAGAAAGGAATACGACCTCTTTGAAGCCCTCAACAATTCAAATGCCGGAATAACCTTTGCTCAACTATTTGCCATTAGCCCCCTATTAAGACGTTTATGCATTAAGGGTTTAAAATTAAACACTAGAGATATTAGAAAAATACAATGTCATTCACCATACAAATCTAGACTAAAAATGACTCCGATTTTCTTATAAACGTTTTTAAAAATATTAGCATTGATTACAAAAATACCACTTTTGAAAATGAAAAAGTGGTTGAACCCAATTTAAACGACCTTAATGCAAAAAGAATAAATTTAATAAATAAAGCTAATGTTGCCGCTGTGATTGGTTCTAATGGATAAACATGTTGTTAAGGTGCTAGTAGATACAGGAGCAGAAGTAAACACCATCAACAAGCCTTTTTTTTTTTTAATTAATCACCAAAAATTATAAAGTCAATATCCTTGAAAGAAATTATTATAAAGTCCCTGGAAAGAATATGACCTCTACTAATCAAGTTATTAATTTAAGCTTAAAATTTGAAAATCTTGTCATTAATGCTCCCTTTTATACATTGGAGGACAACGACCCTTCTTATGATATTATCATAGGTTACCAGGTTTACATAGATTACTGTTTGTTCGTTGATCCCGACGATGACGCCCTGTATATGAAAATCGACACCAACCCAGTACTTGTAGCACATCCAACTGATCATCACTACATCAAATAGAAATAGATTATTTAGAATCTCTATTTATAGTAATCCTGAGTCCGTACTAATTTCCTCAGTCCGTATTAATTTTTCTTTTTATTAGTGTAATTTCAATATTATTCTATTTACTAAAATTTTTTTTTTATTTTTTCAGATAGTATAAGTTGTTTTCTTTTTTATTTTTAATATAGAAAAGGAAGTAGTGTAGTGTAAAAATAATTTAATTCTGAAACATAGGTTTTAGTTATGAATACTTAATAACTAAATATAGATAAAATATAGAATGACCCATCCCCAAAAAAATATGATTATTTTTAGAATATAATTCTGCTTGAAATGGTGATTGAAAAACAATTAAATCATGATTTTTGAATATCATAAAATTTTTTATCCCTTTTTTGTTTTATAATATTTTGATTCATTTGGAATTTTATCAAATATTGTTATATCATGAGGTAGCTGTTTTCTTCTACTTCTTGTTACTTGGGATTTAACTGAATTGTATTCAAGATATATAAGACCCATACCTTGAGAAATTTCATCATATTTACATTATTTTAAATTTCTTTTTTATTTTTTTTTTTTTTTTTTTACAATTGATTTAGCAGCTTTAAAATTTATTTTTTTCAAGATGATTAGGTGAGTCAACATATTCTAAGATTTGATTCTCATTGTTTAAAATAATGAAAGATGGACATTTATTTAATGTTTTATAATCAGTATATTTATATTTTTTTTTTATGAATTGTCTTTCCTTTTGGATGAAAGATTAAAGTTATATTTTCTGTTTTAATATACTCTTTTCCTCTATTAGTTTTTCTTATTTCAATTTCTTGATTTTTCTCTATTTTTTTTTAATAAAAGTTTCTAATTAAATATTTTAATGATTATCTTTAATAATATATATTTTTAATTATATATATATTTTAAATGAAGATTAATTATCCAAATCTTATTATTAATTCTTTTATATTTTAAATAATTCCTTTTTTTTTTTTTAGTGTTAACTGATAAATATAAAGTATTTATGAGATTATAATATTTTTTAATATATTAAGTATAAAAATTTTTATATTATAATTTTATATTTATTTTTTATTTTTAAAAACTATTATTATTTACATCGTTATTATAAAAATATTATTAATGATATTTCTGTAATTCTTGCTACAGTTTATTTTATTTATTTATTATTTATTATGTATTATTTATGATTAATTTATAATACAAAATTCTATAAGAAAAACTTTTTTATGCCTTTCTAAAGTACTTAAATATTACTTTTTATTAATTCATTTATATATATATTTATAAATAGTAATAATAATTATTTATAATTTTAATTGTCATTATTATTATTAATAGTAATCCTTTTATAATTATTACTATATTATTTATATTATTATTATTATTATTTTATTATTTATTATTTATTTATTTATTTATTTAAACAGATATCTGTAAAGATATTTATATATGAAAAAGAGTTTTTTTAATATTTAAATATTTACTTTAAAAATATAAATACATCAATTTTAATAATTTTTAATTTTATTTATTTATTTATTCATTTAATAATTTTCAATTGGCGAAACACTCCCATTTTAATTGTACAAATCTACTTTCAAGATTAGATTTGAGGGAATGTCAAAATATTAGATTAAGTTTAAATTACATTGTCAATATATTAAGTTTTATGTGTATCATGTATTGTAATTATAATAATATTATCTATATAAAATTTACAAAAAAATATCTTTATTAAATAAATAGTATTTTTTGGTAATTATTATGAAGATTGAAATTATTGATTATAAATATAATAAAATATAATATAATATAATAATATACAATATAATAATATAGTATATATTTAAATTTAATAGTATTTTATTTAATAATTTATATTCATTATTCTATTATTTATTTATTTATTTATTTATTTATTTTTATTTATTTATTTATGTATATTTATAAATATAATATAAATATTAATTTTTATTTTTATTTTTTTATTATTTTTTTTTTAATTAAATTATAATGATTATCAGCCTTTATTTTTTATACAAATTTTTTTGTTCTCCCATTATTTTTTAACTTTAAGAAAATCATTTAATCCACCTATAGCTTCATTGATATCTTTGGCATTATCTACGACGTCAGAAACATTATTAATTATTTTACAGATCGTAAGTTCACTAATCTTTGACGTGATAATAGCTCCAATATCATTGTATTTAGACCAATAGGCTAGATCTTTGGCAGTCTTTCCTTTCAACTGTTCATTTCCATTCAATGAATACTTGGTTTTTGCTTCTAAATCTGCTCCATAGTTCACTAAATCTTTCACAACGTCTGTGTAACCCTTGTAACTGGCCCAGTGAAGCGCCGTCCAACCATATTCATCAATATAATCTAAGGAAATTTCTCCTGAACGAATCATATTGGAGGCTACATGGCTATTTCCATTTTTAATTTCATTAATAATGGCATTGGCATCTGTAATCAGTTCAAGATGCTGACTGTAATACGATTCTAATAGTTGAATTATATAGTGATTATTATTACGATAGGCAATATCCATGGGGGTTAGTCGATTATTGGTTTCTAAGTTACAATTTGGTTTATAGGTTAAGAGACATCTCACTAAGAAGGGGTATTGATGTTGTACGGCAATATGAAGGGGGCTCCAACCTGTAATGGTAGTAGCATTAATGTTAGCGTGATGATCTAAAAGAATTTGTACTATTTTTCTTTTATTATGTTCGCAAGCGATATGAAGAGCATTCTGGTGATTTTCATTGGTACTTTCTAATTTAGCTTTCTTTTCCACTAAAATACGAACTGCATCAATTTGCCCATGCTTACTGGCAAGGTGAAGTGGGGTGAAGGAGTGATGATTCTTAAAATTAATATCGGCACCGTAATGAATCAAAATTTGAATTAAATGTTCATGACCATATTTACAGGCAATATGAAGTGGCGTGTTCCCATCAATGTCTTCACTGTCCACATCGATCACACTTAATTTAAGTAAGGCATTAGCCATAGAATAAATATTCTTATGAGCGATATAGTGTAGGATGGTAGAATCATTGGGATTTCTGGCATTAATATCTATTTCACCAATATTTAATAACAACTTCATCATACGTAAGTTATTGTTATCAACGGCAATTCTTAAAAGATGATATTCCAGGTAAGGGTTGATATCCATATCGATACCTTGATTAAATAAAATTTTCATAATTTGATAGGCATTGGAATAACATGCAATTTCTAATGCACTTAAACGATTTTGATTAATGGTATTAACTTCAGCACCTTCCTCCAATAGATACTGAACAATATCCATATTACAATTACGACATGCAAAATATAATGGGGTATAACCATTACATTTTATATTGGGATCAAATCCATTCTCAACTAGCAATTTCACGATTTCAAATTGATTATAATAAGTAGCAATATGAAGGGGTGACCAATGATCTTCGGTATCATCCTTAATATCTCCACCTTGTTCTAGGTAGGCCTTGACAGCCACAATATTCCCATATTTTATATTAATATGGAATTCTTTCCAATGATCCTGTTGGGTGACATCAAAATCATAATCAAAATTGATTTGATCAGACATGACTTTCTTCACCAATTTCTTAATTTCTCGAAATTCTTTTTTCTTTGCAATGGTGTAAGCGGTTTCTCCGTCGTTATCTTTTGTATTCACTTCAACCCTTTCCTTGATTAATAATTCTACAATGGGAAGAAATCCATATTCGGCAGCATAGATAAGTGCCGTTTTCCCCTTCTTATCTCGGACCCAAAGATTTGATGAATGTTTAATTAAATGATCGACGATGTTGATATTACCATGTTGACAAGCAATAAGAAGTGGAGTGAGACCATCCTCTTTACTTTGTGAATTAACATTTGCTCCCTCTTGTATTAAATATTGAATAATAAGTTCATTATCAGTAACACAAGAAAGCATTAAGGCATTCCATCCTTTTATATTTATTATATTCACATTAGCTCCATGAACCATTAAATATTCGATAATGATTAAATTATTATTTTTACTATTATTATTACTATTAAAATTATTATAATTATTATTATTATTATTATTATTATTATTATTGTTATTGTTGTTGTTGTTGTTGCTTTTACGACAAGCAAACATTAATGCTGTCCATCCATTATTATCTTGAAGATTAACATCGGCACCATATTCTATTAATAATTTAATAATTTCTTCTTGATTATTTTCGGTGGCATACATGAGAGCCGTACGACCATGATGATCTTGAACATTAATGTCGATATTATGTTGAATTAAAAGTTCAACAATAGGTTTATAGCCATTACTACAAGAATCCATGAAAATATTATAGTTATTAAGTTGACCATTTTGAATACCTTCTTTAATTAAATAATCAAAGAAGGAAATACGATCATTCTTTATAATGGTATTAAAACTAGACCAATCATTATTTTCCAAATTACTGGAGGCTAAATGATTAATAATAATATTAGTAATCTCTGAACTGGATTCGATTAGTACATTCTGATGTTTAATACTACCTAAATTGAAATCCGCCTTTTGCTCTATTAAATATTCTACAATATCGGCATGATCATTTTCTATGGCAAGCATTAAGGGGGTGTAGCCATTCGCTACTTGAAGATTAATTTTGGCTTCCTTCTCCACTAAATATTTAACAATGTCAATATGACCTGCTTTACAAGCATAGGCTAACGGAGTCATTCCATTCTTTTCTTTATCATTAATATCTGCGCCGTATTCAATTAAAAGTTTTACTATTTCTAGATGATTTTCATTACAGGCAGCATGTAAAGCAGAATCTCCATAAATATTTTTTGCGTTAATATTGGCACGATTTCTAACTAATAAATTAGCAATAATATCATTACCTACTTCAGCTACTAACATTAAAGAGGTATTTAATCGATGATCAAGAGCATTCACATCTGCTCCCCTAGATATTAAATAACGAACCACATCTTCATGATTATGAAGTGAGGCTAGCATTAATGCCGTTTTTTTTTCTGCGTCTCTTTTATTAACATCCATTTGTTGTTGACCGGAAAGATATTTCACTACATTAATATGTCCTTCACGACAAGCTAACATTAAAGCATTTTGACCTAAACTATTGGTATCAAAGATATTAACAAATTTTGATATTAAAAATTCTACTACTTCTGGTGTTTCATTAAATTGACTGGCATAGAGGAAGGCCGTGTAGTCATTCCTATCACGTAATTTAATATCAGCTCCTTGATTAAATAAAAATTTAACAACATTGATATGTCCACCTTCACAGGCAAACATAAAAGCTGTCTTATTGAATTCATTTTTATAGTTAATATTTGCACCCTTATCCACTAAATATTCTACAATTTTTATGTGACCACGATGACAAGCCAACATTAATACAGTATTTCCTTCATCATCAATAACGTCGACATCAATACCTCTTTCCACTAAGAATTTTATAATTTTTAATTTTCCTTTTTTACTAGCAATAAATATATTATCGCTGTAGTTTGTCATAGCTAAATTATTTAAACTACTTAAACTACTTTTCGATGAATTTCTTTTTTTTATTGAAATCATTTTTTTTTTTTTTTTTAAAGTTGAAATTTTTTTTTTATATATCAAAAATTTTAAAAATAAAATAAAATAATTTTAAACTTTATATAATATGTATATTATTTAATTTTTCCTTGTTTTTTTTTTTTTTTGTATGTTTGTTTGTTTTTGGTTTTGGTTTTGGTTTTGTTTTTTTATCAATTATATCTTTATAATTATTTTTTTTTTTTAAAAAAAAAAAATAAATAATTGTAATATAATTTATTCTTTAACTTGATAATGTAAAATTTTAAAATTGTTGTTAATTAATGCCTTCATTTAATACATATAATACCACTGAATTGAATTTCAAAATTGTACATAACTAAGCTTACGATATAATATATTTGTTGACATTAAATAATAGATATTCTATGAATATGACTTATTATTAATTAATATGTATACATATAATAGATAGTTAATAATTAATGAGATAAAATAATGAATATAATATATATAATTTTAATTATATATCAATTTTAATAACTTTTATTTTTTTTTTTTTTTTCTTTAAAAAAAATTATTGAATCTTAATTTGAAATTTCATTTGGTATATTATAATCATATGTATATATATAGAAAAAAAAAAAAAAAAAAAGATTTCAAATTTCAAATGTATGTGATATATATATCTTTAAGAATTTTTTTGAAAAAAAATAACAGAAATATTAAAATATTAATAAAACAAAACAAAACAAAACAAAATTAAAAATTAAAAATTAAATCAAAAAAATTAAAATTAAAATTAAAATTAAAATTTTTAAGGAAAAAAATTAAAATCAAAAATTTTTAAGGAAAAAAATTAAAAAATCAAAATTAATTTTTTTGATAACAAATCAGATATAAATATCAATAATTGTTGTGTAACAAAAAGTTTAAAAAAAAAAAAGAAAAAAAGAAAAAAAGAAAAAAAGAAATTTTTTTTATCTTTTTTTTTAACTCATTTCAATTCTTTCAATTCTTTTTATTTTATTTTATTTTATTTTATTTTATTTTTATTTTTATTTTTATTTTTATTTTTATTTTATAATAAAAAATATTAATGAATATTTAATAATTATTTTTTCCTTCTTTCTTTTTATCTTTTTCCTTTTTTTCTTTTTCCAACTTTTAATAATTTTAGATAATCAATAAAATTTAAAAATATTAAAAAAAAAAAAAAAAATTTAATGTCACCCTTTATTATTAAATAATAATAATAATAATAATAATAATAATAATAATAATAATAATAATAATAATAATAATAATAATAATAATAATAATAATAATAATAATAATAATAATAATAATAATAATAATAATAATAATAATAATAATAATAATAATAATAATAATAATAATAATAATAATAATAATAATAATAATAATAATAATAATAAAAGTATTTTGTAAAAAATGGAAAGATTTTATATATATTAATATTATTTAAATAGTTTAATATTTGTTAAGGAGTCAATATAAAATATAAAATATGATGTGTAAACTACAAAATGTATTAAATTTAAATATCACAATAATTATTTATTTTTTTATTTATATATATAATTCAATAAAATCTATAAAAAGACTCCAAATATTCCTCTTATAATTTTCTTTTTTATATTCAAGTTATTACATAACTAAACATTATTAATATTTATAATATTTTAATGTACAAAGTTTGAATATTATGTTGAACTTTAGCAAGATTCTATATATATATATTCTTACCAGTATTTTGTTATAAATTACATAAATATTTGTAGTATGAATTCCGATTTAAATAAATATATAAAAAAATAAATTACCATATATTTAAAATATATAAAAAAAATAAAAAATAAAAAATAAAAAAAAAAAAAAAAGTTATTACTACTAAAAACAAATAACAATGAAAATAAGAGTTTAAAATTATTTTTCGCGATTATTATTATTATTATTATTATTATTATTATTATTATTATTAGTATAACAAATTTAATTTAGTTAGAAATAAAATATATACATATATTTTATTTTTTATATTATATAATAGATGTATGTCTTATATATTATATAAATTAGTTTATTATTTATTAAAAAATGAATATATTTTTTTATAAAAAAAATTATATATAATATATTTTTTTAAATATCATAGTTGTGTATTTAATTACATTATACATTATACTACATTATTAAGTGCAAAAAATTTTTAATCTATTGTATCATGTAACATTAAATGTTACAAATAATGTTAGACCGCGCTAGAAAATAATTATAAATAACATGTAATGACATATTCTTAAATGAAGTAGGTCTTTCTTAATGTAAAAGCAAAAAAAATATATATAAATAAATACATAATAAAATATATATAAATATCATTTCTGATTTTAAGTGTTATATTTAATAGATTAAGAGTCTCAATGACTCCATAACAATTGCTAATATAAAAATCAATATATTAATGAACATTAAACATTCATTAAATTTTAAAATAAAGAAATTTTAGCAGTCACATCAAAAATTAAAATGACTAAATCAAAAAATTCAACATCAATGAAAATTTCTACATAAACTTCCAACAAAGACAGTAAAGACAACAAATACACCAAACACAACAATGATTGATGCACATGTTGAAGTAGAACCTCCGAATATTCAAACAAATACAATTAATAGATTTCATATTTAAAATTTTAAAACTACAAATGAAAGCATTTACAAAATGGAATCCAGACCTAAAATTATTCCTTGATTATGAAGAATTAGGTGATTATATATCAAAGAATATTAAAGATATAAACACCATTAAAAAATATTTAAAATATGGCAGTACCGCCAAGGATTATAATATTAAACATCCTCGACGAATATTCAAAAAGTCTATTAAATAATTGCACAAGCGCATATTTAATAATAAATGAATTAAACAGGCCCATCCATACTATTTGAAACTGAAATGAAAATAAAGAAATTAGAAATTGAAAACGATAACTTTAAGCTATATTTAGATAATCTTAATTCGTTATTTACAGAATATAATAACGAGGAAAAATTACAAAATAAGCCAGAATTAAGCGAAGAGACTAAAGTTTTATTATTATTTAGATGAATTAAATAAAGTCTGTTTTGTATATTTATTCACATTTCAATATGTTGAAAAGACAGTTAAAGATTTTAAGAAAAAAAGAAGACATAACAAAACTAAGTACCGTAATCAAGAAAAGCAAAAGTATTAAAAGAGTAGAAATCAAAGAAGTATATCAACTCCAAGATCAAATTAATAGAGTTCGAAATGGGAAACATCCATATATAATTTCAATAAATAAACAAATTCCAACGAATAATTGTCACTATTGCCATAAAAATGGGCATACTAATGATAATTGTTTTTTTTCAACATATCAAATTCACCAAATAATAACTATAGGGGAGAAAAGAAAAAAAATAATAATAATAAATCTAGAAATAAAAACAAAATAAAAAAGACATCTTTAAGCAGGTAAAGATAGTAAAGTAGTAAAAGAAACTTTAAATCTTATAACTTTAACTATGAAGAACAAAACATTTCAGATTCCGATTCAGATCCTTCATTCGATTTCTGCTTCAATATTACAACTAATTGTTGAAAGAGATAATTGTAATAACAGTTCAATAACTCTCAGGAACATAAAGGTAAATTAAGATCGAGATCTCAAAAGAAGAAAATAATGATAAGGAATAACAACAAAAGGTCATGGATCATTGATATTGGAACAGGAATTAACTTAATCTAAAAATATAAAAATACTATCAAACATTGTAAGAAGTTACTAATAGAAGGATTACATACTCAATTGGACAATCCAATAAAATATACAAAAAGGGTATGTCCAAAGGAATATATAAAAATAATAATTTTTCTATTAGAGAAGTACTTTATGCTCCAAACATACAAAATAATTTAATTTCCACTTAATACCTATGTAAAAAAAAAAAAAAGGCTTTAAACTAGTAATTGAAATGTGTAACAATAAAGGAAAGACTCCAAATAATTTTAAAAATAATAAACAAATTACTATCATCAATACAATTGTTAAAAACCTTTTTACTTTAAATATAAGCTCAATAAAAGATATAGATTATAATATAAATAATGTTGATTTGAAATTATGGCATGCTATCTGATAACCGTTTAGAATATAACAACTCTAATTTTATAAATTATCTTTAAAAATAATGGAATTACATTTAATCATTCTACACTAGGTAATCTCCAACAAAATGGTTGCGTTGGAAGAATTAATTAGAAATTAGATAACTGCGCGAAAACATTACTCAGTACTAAATTATCTCCTATTTTGTAGGATGAAGCCATTAAATGTGCATGTATATTGTACAATTTAAATCCACATCATGGAATTAATTTTATAATTCCGAACGAAGTATTTTTCAATAAGAAAACTGATACATTCAAACTTAAAGTTTGTGAATGTAAGGTTTTTTTTTTTTTTTTTTTTTTTTTTTTTTTTCTTAATAAATGCAAAAAAGGAAAATTTGAAAATAATACAAAACCAGATATTTTCATAGAATATTTATCAGACTCTCCTAGTTATTGTGTCCTCAAAATTACTTCAAAATCAATAATTATAGTTCATGATATATACTTCAATGAAAATTCACTAAGCTCACTTAGCACCTTTTTTTTTTTTTTTTTTTTTTTTTTTCATTCCTCAAATCCTTTAGATAAACAAATTGAGTGGTGGAACAGAACTAACAACACCAATTTATCATAATGAACTTGAATGAATGAAAACAAACAGAATAAAATTAACCTTGAAGATAATATAGATTTAATGGATAAATTCAATAATGAAAACATGTTAGATAATAATTTAGAAAAAGAAAAAATTAATTGAAGACAAAATTAATGAAGATAGAAAAAATGAAGATTATAATAATGAATATCAAGAGGAAATACTCAAAAATTCAAATATTGAAGAAAGTATAAACATGACATCAAATGAAAGCCATGCCAAAATTCTTCATGAAAATAATGGTATAACTAATTGAGATAACAATAATAACATAAAGGATATAAAAAAACTCAAAAAAAAAAAAAAGAAAGATTTTTTGAAATGTGAAAAAAAAAGTTTTATAAATAAAAATTTGAATAAAAAATTATAAAAATTCAAATTTAAGAATAAATTAAAAATTACAAATCTTAATAATTAAAATTTATCTAAATCAAACCTTAATACTTATGAAATTTTAAAGCAGAAACTTATTGAAAGAAAAATTGAAAGAAATCATAAAAATCTGGTTAATACGAAGATGAATGAAAAAAAATTAAAATTAAAATTAAATTTAGAAAATAATAAAATATATGAAAGTTTTAAAATTAAAAACTACAATTCTTGAAAATGAATCTGAAGACAATATTAGTGATCTGTAAACTTAAGATAAAAAGAAAATTAAGGAAAACCAAAGATAAGGATATTAATATTAAATTTAATATTAAAAAGGAATAATAAAATTTTCAATAAGTAGGTAAGCCAAAATGATAAAATTAATAACGAAACAACATAAAACTATTAAAAAAAATTATAAATTGTATGAAGAAAAGAAAAATGAAGGATAGAATACCAACATTAAATAAATTCATTTTTTTTTGGAGGAAAATAGATTCATACGAAAATGAAAGACGTAAGAGAAATAGAGTTAATAATATTAATATGTTAATTTCAAAGAATTATGAAGAAGCTATGAATTCAGAAAATGTGAACAAATGGAAAGATAGAGAATAAAGAAATTACCAAAATTATTTCAAAAGACAAAAATATAAATACAAAAGTCTCCACAGATAAAACAGCAAACATAATCATCGGAATTAATATAATTAAAGCAAATAAAGGCTACAAAATTAATCAAAAAGATTATATTGGAAAAATGCTAAACTCTAATATAAACAATACTAAAATAACTAGAACGTCATATATTAATGTTAAATTAGAAGTTAGAGAAAACTCTGAAAAAATTAATAAAAAAAAAAAACTGATTATAAAAGATTGATTGGATCTCCATTATATGTATCAACAAAAAACAAGATCAGATACAGCATTTGCAGTATGTCTAAAAAGAAGTTCAGAAGTTTTTCCTTTTCAAATTAATCTTATAGTAAAAGTCTTTTTTTTTTTTTTATAATTTTTTTTTGATATAGGTAAAGTTCATTTAAAATTTAATAATAACAACAACAACAAAAAAAAAAAAAAAAAAAAAAAAAAAAAAACGATTAGAAAATATAATATTAATTCTACATAAATTTATTAATAGCACCTTTAATAAAAAGGAAAACCATATGAATTTTTAATTTGATATATCTTATTTATTTAAGGATTGATAATTTATATATATACTTAATTCTCCACTTTCAATTATTTCAACCTTTAATATTACTATTACTACATTCACATTCACTACTACTACTACTACTACTACTACTACATTCACATTCACTACTACTACTACTACTACTACTACTACTACTACTACATTCACATTCACTACTACTACTACTACTACTACTACTACTACATTCACCTACATTCACATTCACTACTACTACTACTACTACATTCACATTCACTACTACTACTACTACTACTACTACTACTACATTCATATTCACTACTACTACTACTACTACTACTACTACATTCACATTCACTACTACTACTACTACTACTACTACATTCACATTCACTACTACTACTACTACTACTACTACATTCACATTCACTACTACTACTACTACTACTACTACTACATTCACATTCACTACTACTACTACTACTACTACATTCACCTACATTCACATTCACTACTACTACTACTACTACTACATTCACATTCACTACTACTACTACTACTACTACTACTACTACATTCACATTCACTACTACTACTACTACTACTACATTCACATTCACTACTACTACTACTACTACTACATTCACATTCACTACTACTACTACTACTACTACATTCACATTCACTACTACTACTACTACTACTACTACATTCACATTCACTACTACTACTACTACTACTACTACTACTACATTCACATTCACTACTACTACTACTACTACTACATTCACATTCACTACTACTACTACTACTACTACTACTACATTCACATTCACTACTACTACTACTACTACTACTACATTCACATTCACTACTACTACTACTACTACTACATTCACATTCACTACTACTACTACTACTACTACTACTACTACATTCACATTCACTACTACTACTACTACTACTACTACTACTACTACATTCACATTCACTACTACTACTACTACTACTACTACATTCACATTCACTACTACTACTACTACTACTACTACTACTACTACATTCACATTCACTACTACTACTACTACTACTACTACTACTACATTCACATTCACTACTACTACTACTACTACTACTACTACTACTACATTCACATTCACTACTACTACTACTACTACTACTACATTCACATTCACTACTACTACTACTACTACTACTACATTCACATTCACTACTACTACTACTACTACATTCACATTCACTACTACTACTACTACTACTACATTCACATTCACTACTACTACTACTACTACTACTACTACTACATTCACATTCACTACTACTACTACTACTACTACTACTACTACTACATTCACATTCACTACTACTACTACTACTACTACTACATTCACATTCACTACTACTACTACTACTACTACTACTACTACTACATTCACATTCACTACTACTACTACTACTACTACTACTACTACATTCACATTCACTACTACTACTACTACTACTACTACATTCACATTCACTACTACTACTACTACTACTACTACATTCACATTCACTACTACTACTACTACTACTACTACATTCACATTCACTACTACTACTACTACTACTACTACATTCACATTCACTACTACTACTACTACTACTACTACATTCACATTCACTACTACTACTACTACTACTACTACTACATTCACATTCACTACTACTACTACTACTACTACTACTACATTCACATTCACTACTACTACTACTACTACTACTACTACATTCACATTCACTACTACTACTGCTACTACTACTACTACATTCACATTCACTACTACTACTACTACTACTACTACATTCACATTCACTACTACTACTACTACTACTACTACTACATTCACATTCACTACTACTACTACTACTACTACTACTACATTCACATTCACTACTACTACTACTACTACTACTACTACATTCACATTCACTACTACTACTACTACTACTACTACATTCACATTCACTACTACTACTACTACTACTACTACATTCACATTCACTACTACTACTACTACTACTACTACTACTACTACATTCACATTCACTACTACTACTACTACTACTACTACTACTACATTCACATTCACTACTACTACTACTACTACTACATTCACATTCACTACTACTACTACTACTACTACTACTACATTCACATTCACTACTACTACTACTACTACTACTACATTCACATTCACTACTACTACTACTACTACTACTACTACTACTACATTCACCTACATTCACATTCACTACTACTACTACTACTACTACTACTACATTCACATTCACTACTACTACTACTACTACTACTACTACATTCACATTCACTACTACTACTACTACTACTACTACATTCACATTCACTACTACTACTACTACTACTACTACTACATTCACATTCACTACTACTACTACTACTACTACTACTACTACTACTACTACTACATTCACATTCACTACTACTACTACTACTACTACTACATTCACATTCACTACTACTACTACTACTACTACTACTACTACTACATTCACCTACATTCACATTCACTACTACTACTACTACTACTACTACATTCACCTACATTCACATTCACTACTACTACTACTACTACTACTACTACATTCACATTCACTACTACTACTACTACTACTACTACTACTACTACTACATTCACATTCACTACTACTACTACTACTACTACTACATTCACATTCAGTACTACTACTACTACTACTACATTCACATTCACTACTACTACTACTACATTCACATTCACTACTACTACTACTACTACTACATTCACATTCACTACTACTACTACTACATTCACATTCACTACTACTACTACTACTACTACTACTACATTCACATTCACTACTACTACTACTACATTCACATTCACTACTACTACTACTACTACTACTACTACATTCACATTCACTACTACTACTACTACATTCACATTCACTACTACTACTACTACTACTACTACTACTACTACTACTACTACTACATTCACATTCAGTACTACTACTACTACTACTACTACTACTACTACTACTACTACTACTACTACTACTACTACTACTACTACTACTACTACTACTACTACTACTACTACATTCACATTCAGTACTACTACTACTACTACTACTACTACTACTACTACTACTACTACTACTACTACTACTACTACTACTTTCACATTCACTAATACTACTACTACTACATTCACATTCACTACTACTACTACTACATTCACATTCACTACTACTACTACTACTACTACTACTACATTCACATTCACTACTACTACTACTACATTCACATTCACTACTACTACTACTACATTCACATTCACTACTACTACTACTACATTCACATTCACTACTACTACTACTACTACTACTACTACTACTACTACTACTACTACTACTACATTCACATTCAGTACTACTACTACTACTACTACATTCACATTCAGTACTACTACTACTACTACTACATTCACATTCAGTACTACTACTACTACTACTACATTCACATTCAGTACTACTACTACTACTACTACATTCACATTCAGTACTACTACTACTACTACTACATTCACATTCAGTACTACTACTACTACTACTACATTCACATTCAGTACTACTACTACTACTACTACATTCACATTCAGTACTACTACTACTACTACTACATTCACATTCAGTACTACTACTACTACTACTACATTCACATTCAGTACTACTACTACTACTACTACATTCACATTCAGTACTACTACTACTACTACTACATTCACATTCAGTACTACTACTACTACTACATTCACATTCAGTACTACTACTACTACTACTACTACTACTACTACTACTACTACTACTACTACTACTACTACTACTACTACTACTACTACTACTACTTTCACATTCACTACTACTACTACTACTACATTCACATTCACTACTACTACTACTACTACATTCACATTCACTACTACTACTACTACTACATTCACATTCACTACTACTACTACTACTACATTCACATTCACTACTACTACTACTAATTTAATTATTTTTTTTAATATTTAATATCATTAATTTTAAAATTTTTTTATCATAGATATATTTTACTTTTAATTTCTTTTATTGTCATAAGTGTAGGAATGTAACTTAACATCCCACTCTATAATTATATAAAAAATTATTTTAACATAACTAGTTTAATTTTTTTTTTTTTTTTATTAAATTGAAAATATAATAATTATAAAAATGTTTAATTAAAAAAAAAATTTTTTTTTATATTATTTCACTAGTCGTAAAATTAGAAATAAATATGACAGTTAAAAATTCTGTAACATTTAATAAACAAAAAAATTAGTATCTTAATATTTTAAAGTATACTTTTTAAGTTTAAGAACTTATTTAATAATAATTTATTATATATATATATATTTTGGTAATAAAATACAAATTTTTTAAAAATATTACTGAATTGGAAAATATGTAATATGTATAAGGTTAATACATATAAATCATTATAATAACCTTTATGATGTATTTAAGAATACTTAAATATACATTGATACATTGTAACAATATTACAAAAAAATTTAATTGGTATTTTATTTATTCTTTGTTTTAAAAAAAAATAGTATAACTAATAAAAAAATATCTATTAAAATAATAATATTCAATATATCTTAATCAATAAAATAATTAATTAGCACTTACTAAATTTATTATGCTTAACAATAAATGAGTAGAAAATAATAATAATAATAATAATAATAATATTAAAAATAATAATAATTAAAATAAAATACAATGAACAAAGTAAAGCAATTTAATACAGAAAAACCAATATAATTATATTCCTTTATGCTTCAATTTAAATTTATTAATAAAACTTTATAATTCATACTAATATAAGAATATAAGATTAGATCTTCTTATAAAATACAAAATTGAATTAATTTATTTATATATTTATTTATTATTTAATTATTGTTTTAGTGATTATTTAGTTATTTTATAATTATTTATTCATTTATTTATTATTATTTAATGATTATTTATTCATTTATTCATTTAATTATTACTTATTATTTTTTTTTTTTTTTCATTTTAAAATCGCAAAACTTTGAGATGTAACGATAAATTTGACAATTTTAATGTTACTTTTTTTGGTAAAATTAACTATTTTAATTTGAACATTAAAGTATATATTATGGTAAAAAAAATTAAAATAAAGGAAAATTAATATATTAATTTTATTGTGTATCACATAATTATTTAGATATATTAAATAATAATAATAAATAATAAATAATAAATAATAAATAATAAATAATTAAATAATAAATAATAAATAATAATAATAAATAATAAATAATAAATAATAAATAATAAATAATAAATAATAAATAATAAATAATAAATAATAAATAATAAATAATTAAAAGAAATAAAAGAGTATTTATTAATAAATAATAAATAATAAATAATAAATAATAATAATAAATAATAAATAATAAATATTTAATATTAAATAATTGAATAATTAGATTATAAGAGTTGAATAATAATTATAATTTTAAATTTAAAATAATAATAATCATTTGTTTTCTTTTTAATTTTTATTTTAATTATCATCATTTGATTGAAAATGGATTTAATTAATTATTGTGGCTTGAAGAGTGGAATTGAAATAATAATATTTTAATCAAAATTATAAAAGAAAAAAAAATTAATCAATTTTATTTATTAATATTTTTTTAATAATAATTATTATGAATAATGAAAGTTAATTAAATCATGAAATTATTATTAATTATTTTATTATTTAATTATTATTACTTTTATTAAATTATTATTATTTAATTTTAATTTATTTATTTTTAATTGTTTGTTATTTATTATTTATTATTTATTATTCAATTATTTATTATTTATTATTTATTATTTATTATTTATTATTTAATTATTTATTATTCAATTATATTTAAAAAATGCAAAGCAATACAGATTTTGATTATTCTCTAATTATTATAATTATTATATATATATATTTTTTAATTTTATATATCAAAAAGTTTTATTCACTTATTTAAGTTTTTATTTATTTAATAATATATTTATATATTATTTATATATATTTATATTTATTTATTATTATATATTATTATTACTTTTTTTCTATTTTATTTATATATAAATATAAATTTAAATTTATGTTAACCTATTTATATTATAATTAGTCTATTTTATATTTTAGTTAATTATAATTTATAAATATATTTCTTGCTTCGGCAGAGAAAAGTATGGTCATAGTTTCTAGTTTAAATATTAATCTTATCTATAACAACTTTAATGTATAATATTATTAATTTTTTTTTTTTTTTTGAAATAGTTGTAGTTTTTTTTTTTAAAAAAAAAGACCATGAATATAATCATTAATATTAAATATTAAAGTAATTATATATTAATATGCTTTTCCTTTTTCATTTTATATAAATCCATAGAAAAATATAAATATACTTTTTCAAACATTGGATTGAATATTCATCTTTATCTGCTACTCTAATTATCATTAATGCCATTAATTTTTTTTTTTTTTTTTTTTAAATTTCTTATTTCAACTATTTAATGAATTTAAATTTTAAAATTTTAAATTTTTTTTTATATTATATTATTATATTATTATATATTAATATATATATTTAAAATTTATTATATAATTATAAATAATAAATTATTTTTAAAATTAAAGGATTTAAATATATTTAAAACAATTTACTCTAATTATATGTCAAAATTTATGGCACTTAATAAAGATGAAATTTTTTTTAAAAATAAAAAATAAAATAAAATAAAAATTATTTATAAATGAATATATTTTAAATTATAAATGTAAATATATTAATGTCTATTCATTACATATATAAACTTTAAATTTAGATTAAAATATTAATGATTAAAGTTTTCATTCTCCATTAAAAAAAAAAGTGAAATTAAATAATAAATGATCTTTATTATAAATTAAATATATTAATATTAAATATAATATATAATAATAATTTTAATTAAATATAATAAAATAAATTATAATATATTATTTAAGCTATAAATAATAAAAATAAAATTAAGATAAAAAAAATAAAAAAATTTTATTTTTTATTTTTATATTAATTATCTAAAATAAATAAATGAATAAATGAATAATAAATAAATAGATAAATAAATAATAAATAATAAATGAATAGATAAATAAATAAATAATAAATGAATAATATATAAATAAATTATAAAAATAACTTAATGTTATTTTTATAATAAAAAGGTTTATTATATATGAATATATGTTATATAATATTTAAAAGAAAGAAAAATAAAAATATATCTTGTTTTTTGTAAATTAATATGACAATATATAATAATCTATATATTTATAAATATTTATTTATGATATTAAAAGTAATAATAAATGTTAATGATGATTAATTCAATAATGATATATATGGAGAATATAATTTAAATAAAAATAAAATAGTAAATCCTTTTATTATTTAAACTAATTAGTATGAGTAATTTATATCTATTTAAAAATATAAAACAAAAACATAATATTTACGATCATTTATTTGTAAAAATGAAATATATACACATACTTATTATTATTTTTTATTATTATATCTTAACAATTAAAACTATATATAATTTTTTTTTAAGGATTATAATTATTAAATCATATAATAAAAGGAAAATAATTTATTATATATATATATATTTAAATAATTTGATAGTTATAATACTTTTATTTTATTATTCTATATATTACCAAATTTTTAAATCTAAAAAAAAAATAGTTACCATTCATATTAATTATTAATTATGAATCAATGAGTAGTATTTAAAATAATTAAATTTATAATTATAAAAAGTTACTTAATTAGTAGAACTAATAAAAAGAAGATATAGAAGGAAAAAAAATTATCAATATTAATGCATCCTAACTTTCTTTTTTAAATTAGATAGTTGAATTAAATAATAATAATAATAATAATAATAATAATAATAATAATAATAATAATAATAATAATAATAATAATAATAATAATAATAATAATAATAATAATAATAATAATAATAATATGTTAATAGAATTAAAAAAAAATTTTTTTTTTTTTAAATTTCAAAAATTATCTTTATTTATTTATTATTTTTTTTTTTTTAAAAAAAAAAAGTTATTTTTCTTTTAAAAAATTAATATCTATATATATTTATAAATTAGTTCTTAATAATCTTTTACTTTGTTAATAGAGGTTAAAAATGCAAATTAAAGTTAAAATTTTAGTTTTTGTTTTTAATTATATATATATATATAAATAATATATATATTTTTTTAAATAATAAACTTTTCTTTTTTCTTTATTTTATTTTTTGTTTCTTTTTTATTTTTATTTTTATTTTTATTTTTATTTTTATTTTTATTTTTATTTTTATTTTTATTTTTATTTTTATTTTTATTTTTATTTTTATTTTTATTTTTACTATGAAAAAAAAATTTTTTTTTTTAAATTCTAAATTCGAGATAATTTTTGAATTATTAAAGTATTATTTAATAAATTCAAAGTTTAATTGAAATAAAATCTTAAAAAATAAAAAGTAACAATTAAAAGAGCATAAAATGACCAATTATATGCTGAAAGAGATCACCATTTTTTAAAGAAAAATTAATCATTAATAGTTAATTTACAAATAATTATGGATGATGATTAAATTAAAAATTTAATATTTTCTATTATTATTTCATAGGATGATTTAATTCAAATTATCTTTTCATAAAATTAAAATATCGTTAATCTTAAATGTTCACTTCAAATTTGATTTCATTTAAACTATTACTACTATTATTATTAAAAGTTTAATCATATAAATTAATAAAACCTTTTTTTTTTTTTTTTTTTTTTTTTAATTTATAATAAATATAATCTATAATTCATTTATTCATTATAATATATATAATTAATAATTTATAGAAATTTATTTTTTCTGTTCATATCTAGTGGTTAAATTTTAACAATAATTATTTTTTTTTATTTTTTTTTTATTTTTTTACTTTTTACTTTTTAATTTTTCTTTTTTTTTTTTTATTTATTTATTTAGAACTTTAAGAGTTTATCTTCATTTTTTCTTTTTTACTTTTTTTTTTTTTTTTTTTTTTTTTATAAAGTTATATAGTTAATTTAATAATATATAGTTTTATTTATATATTTTATTTCAGTTAGATTTATTTTATTATTAAAGTATATTTAGTAGTTCTATTATTATTTATTATTACTATATTTCTATTTTTTTTATATATATATATTATTTTTTATTTATTTATATAATTAAAACTTATATTTAAAAATAAAAAAAAAACATCAAAAAATAAAAAGTAAATATTCTATAATTTTTTTAATAAAATTAGTTAATAAAAAACTGGAATGGATTTTAATATTGAAGTAGAAAATATTTAATTTTTAATTAATCAAAAAAAAATTTACAATAATCAAATCATCATTTTGACTCAAATTATTTGGTTTAGAAAAATAAAAATAGAAAATAGAATAAAACAATTAAGATCAATATTATATATAATAGAGAAGAAGGAGAAAGTGTGCTTAGATTATTGATTTGAATATATAAATAATTAATAGAAATAAAAATATTATTATAGTAACTTTTATATACGTCAATAATTTTATAGTAGAAAATAGTATATTAAAAAAAAAAAATTATTAATATAAACAAAATCCTACCAAAAAACTTTAAAAAAATTCAAAGAAAATAAATAAATAAATAAAAAAAGATTAATAATCAATAATCAATAATTAATAATAATCTATAAATATTATTTATATGGGAAATTTGAATATAAATACATAAAATAAAAAAATAAGTAATATAGAAATACCAATACAGTATATTTAAATAAAAATTTATATATAATATGATATACATAATATTATATATATAATTATTATATATATAAAATAACCCATTTTAAAATCAAAAAATTTAAACATAAAAAGTTATTGTCAAAAAATAAAAGTTAAAAAATAACAAAAAAAAAATAAAAAATAAATATGGATTTTATTTAAATAGAGTATCCAGATGAATAATATAGGTCTACACAACTAAATATAAATATAGCCTTTATATTATAAATATAATCATATATGTTTTAAATAGTCTAATTTTTTTTTTTTTTTTTTTTTGGATTATTTAAAAAATAAACAGATAAATAAATAAATAAATAAACAGATAAATAAATAAATAAACAGATAAATAAATAAATAAACAGATAAATAAATAAATAAACAGAAAAATTAATAATATCATATTTAAATCAACAGATAATACCATATTTAAATAAATAAATAATACCATATTTATACATTATTAAAAAGTAAAAATTATAAAAAATAAAAAAAAAAATAAAAAAAAAAAAACAATTTAACAGTTTTTTAATTAATTAAAAGAAAAAAGAAAACAATTTTATGAAATTAAATATTGTTTTTTTTTTTTTTTATTTTTTTATTTTTTATTTATTTTTTATTATGAAATTAAATTTTATATATTAAGTTTATATATATATTCATATATTTATATTTATTAATATTTAAATATATAATCAATTTTTTATTTTTTTTTTATATTATTATTTATTTATTATATTTTATATATTCAAATACAGAAATATCACAGTTTCTTTATAAATAAAATTATTTATTCATTACAGTTATACCTAAATAACTACTAAAGCTGAAATAAGGAGAGCTTTTAATAGAAGTAAGTATTATAATGGTTATACAAAGTTTACTTTTATTTTTTTTTCTTAGTTAACTGTTTAAATTAAATGGTTTAAGATAAAAAAAAAAAAAAAAAGATAGAATCAATCATATATATATATAATAAAACTAGACAAAAAAAAAATTGACAAAGAAACCTGGAGTTAAAAAAAAAAAAAAAAAAAAAAAAAAGTTTAAATATTTAATTTTTTAAATAATAAGAAAAGATAAAAAAAGAAAAAAGAAAAATAAAATACAAAAAAGTTTTCGACAACTTTTTCAAAAAGAAAATTTTATTTTATTATTTTTTAAATACTATTTAATTTATTAAAAAAAAAAATTAATAATAAATCTTTCTTATTAATTCATTTAAACTGAAAAAAAAAAAAGATAAATATATATATATATATATAAAGATATAAAGATACAAATAAAATAACAAATAGTTGTTACTAACAATAATAATTATATATAGTAATATTAAAGATATAAGGATTATTAAAAATATAAAATAATAAAAAAAATAATAATAATAAATTGTATATGAATAAAGAATTAAGAAAATTTTAATTTTTTACTAAATAAATAAATAAATAATAAAGTTTAAAAAAAGATAAATAATAATAATATTAATAATTAAAGGTATAATTAACAATACCAATAAATTTAATAACAATAACAATAATAAATAATAGTAATAATAATAATAATAATAATAAATAATAATAATAATAATAATAATAATAAATAATAATAATAATAATAATAATAATAATTATAATAATAATTAATAATTTAATAATAATAATAGAATTAATAATAATTATAGTTTTATAATTAAAAGAGTAAATTTATTCCTTTTTTGGTACATTTTATATTAATTGAACTAAGAGAAATATAAATAAGAATAGATAATTTCTATTATTTGAATGATCCTATATATTACAATATACATGAATTTATTCAAATTAAAATTAGATAAAAGTAAATAAAATAATTAATAATAATAAATAATTGAATAATAAATAATTGAATAATATATAATAATAAATAATATATAATTAATAATAATAAATTAATAATTAATAATTAATAATTAATAATTAATAATAAATAATAAATATAAATATAGCTAAATTAAACTTTTTTTATTATCATATTAAGATTAAAATGAATGACATAAATTTTAGTTTTTAATACAATTTAAATATAATTCAACCATATATTAAAATATATAATATAATATTAATTAATTGGAATTAAAAAAATTTATTTTATATTAATTAATAGCAATTAAATAAATAATAAATAAATAGATAAATAAATAATACCTAAATAAATAATCAATAAATATATAAATAATTACTAATAATAAATAAATAAAATAACAGAATAGATAAATAACAATTAACTGATAGTAAATAATAATAAATAAACAATTAACAAAAAAGTATAAATTAATTGCTTTAATTATCTTTAGAAGTAATATTACCAAAAAATAAAGATAATATAATAAAAAAAAAATAATAATAATAAATAATAATAAAATTAAAATAATAATAATGATATTAATGAAGATAATTATAAAATAAAGAAAAAAGTACTTTAAATAGTTTATTTTTCAACTTTTTTTTTTTTTTTTCTTTTTTAATTTTTTCAAAAATAAAGTAATAATAATAATAATCATCTAAGAAGAATTGTTAATAACTATTATTATTATTATTTTTTTTTTTTAAAAAAAAGAAAGAGGGATTAAAAAAAAAAAAAAAAAAAAAAAAAAAAAAAAACTAAATAATAGGAATAATAAAAGTAAAAAAAAATAATAAAATAATTATTTTTATTAATTGATTTTTTTTTTTTTTAATGTAATCAGCTTTTAAAAAACAATATAATAATTTTGAAAGAAAAAAAAAAAAAAACATTAAAAAAAATAAAACTATTAAAATTTTTTAAAATGTCAATACATTAACAATTTAATTCATTAAAATAGATTTTATAAATATCATCATTTTAATAGAAAATAAAATTCATAAAGTTATATAAGTATGAAAATACAATTAGAGCTAATATAACATATTCAATATGAACTTTGAATAATAAGAAAAATGAAAATTAAAAATAAAGAGTTATTAAAAAACAATTGAGGATTATTATTTAAATTATTATTATTAAAAAAATTTATATCAAAAAATATATGATAACTTTTAATTGAAAGTAAAATGTGTTAATTAAAAAAAGTTTTAGTAATTTCAGTGTGAAAAAAAAAATACAAAGATATTACTACAATAAACCAAATATATATATACATATTTATTAAAAATAAAATATTTATTACTTAATCATTTTAAAATTTAAAGAAAATATTATTAATCTATATATTTTTTTATTTAAACAATTAAATAAATAACCTATAGAATATTTAATTTAACTATTTAAACTGGAACAACCGAATAGAAATAAGTACTCTATGGTTGATATAAATGACTTTAATAAATACCGAAGAATGTCGGTAGAGTGTACATCAAGTAAAGGGATGGATATGCTCAATAACAGTGGGGAAACATCTCAACAGCAACAATTAAGAAGAGGTTCTGTTCCACATATTCTTTATAGTCAAAATAGGAATATATGGGGTAATGACGGTAAGAATTTATCTCTATAAGAAAAAATAAAATAAAATTGAAAATTTTAAATTTAAAGTTTAATAATTGTTTAAAATGGCAGTGGGAAAAAATTTGATTATAATTAAAGACAATAAAAATAACACATTAATATAATTAAAAAAGATACAATTCATTTATATAATGATAAATATTTATTAAAAAAAAAAAAAGTTAAATAAGAGCAAATTCAGTAAAAGTAATTGAGTAGCAGTGATATTGATTAATTTAATAAATGTAAAATAAAAGTAATTAAAATTGAATAATACTGTTGTATAACATTAACTTAGTTTTATTTTACTGATATTTTATTAACTAAGTTTTATGGTTAAATAGACAATAAATAAACACCACAATATAAAATAATAAAATAATTAATAGTGAATAATAGTATGAGTAATATAAAATAATAATTAATAGTGGATAATAGTATTTAATAATATATAATTATAGTTATAAAATAAGAAATAATAAAAAATAGTTTATAATTAAATAATAATTAAAATTTAACTATTATAGATATTATTATAGTTATTATTATTAATCTTAAGAAATGTAATATATTATAGTAAAAACGTATTATATTTGTAACAGTTTAAATTAAAAAAAAAAAATAATATTCAAAACTAAATAATTATATTTAAATTAATCATATATCACTAATTAATTATTAAGTCGTCTGTCCACATAATAGAATATAATTATATATTATATCATAAATTCCAGATAATATAATAATAATTAATTTTTTTAAAAATTTTACAAAAAAAAAAAAAAAGTATTAATTAAGGTGTAAGAAATGAAATAAAAAATTGTAGTTAATTTAATAAATTAGAATATAAACAAATTTAGTAAATAGATTTTTGCCAATCACATTCCACAAAATTTAATTAAAATATAATTTGGAATTATAATTAATTTTTTTTTATTTGAAATTGGAAGATGTCAAATTTAATATATAATAAAATTTATTAGAATAGCTTAAATTTTTAAACACATTATCCTATAATAATTAATCTTAATTCATAACAATTAATTATTTTTTTTTTTTTAGTTAAGAAAAAAATTAAAAAAAAATTTTTTTTTTATTATTTAATAGTTGACTATTATTAAATTTAATAACAAATATATATTAATATATATTATATTATGCAATTTAATAAACCATTAGATGATCAATGGAAAGCTGTTGGTAGTCCTCCAAGAAGACCATCATTGACTGGTACTCTTGGATATACTTCTACTAATAGTGGTTCAATGATGTCTCAGAATCTTAGAGGTGGTAGCGTTCCAGTAATCAAAGAAGATTCAGCAGGTTGGATTCATATTACTACTATAATATTAAAATATGAATATTTTAATTAAAAAAAAAAAAAAAACTAATTGAATATTAAATCTTTTTTTTTTTTTGTATATATAACATATATAATATATATATAATTTTCAATAATAAAATATTATACATCTATAATAATAATTAATTCAATTAAATATAAAATATTTTAATATTTTATGATATAATTGAAATAATTATTATAAAAATTACAATCTTAAAATTTTCTATTTTTATGGATTGTAATTATAAAACTTTTAACAATTAAAACAATTAAAATTAATTATATATATATGTATTATTTTCAAATAAATAATATATTATGATATATATTATATATACATAATATATTTTTTATATATTATATATATATTTTATATATTATATATATATATTTTTTTTAAATGATATATTTTATATTATTATATACATATAATTATTTTTTTTTACCTATAAAAAATATTTTACCAATTGTTAGAAAATTTTTCTTTATTAACATCTAAAGATTCTAATAAAGGAGTAAATATTCAACCAAATTTACAGGGACAAAATTTAACATCAAGTCAATGGGATTCATTAGCTAGTTCTTGGTCAGGAGGTTCGTCTATTTGGAAAAGTAATTATACAATGACAACGACAGGATTAGGAGGACCTACTTCATCATTATTAAACTCAGCTTCAAGTACTAGTAGAAATGATCCTTTTGTAAATTTCGGTACTGCTAATTCATCTAGTATTCAACAACCTCCTCCAAGACAATACAGAAGTTTCTCAGTTTCTGTTGGTGCTTTAGGTCCTATGAATGAAAACTATGAAAATAATAATTTAAATTCTGCTGCCGTAGCTGCAGCAGCTTTAACTTCTCATTTTCCATTATCTGAAAAAGATGAAATAGAAAATGATAGATTAAACCGAATGAAGTTGCATGAAAATAGAATTGATGAAGTTGATGAAGTTAATGGTGATTTAGATAGATTAAGTGAACTTATTGATAATAAATCTTCTGGATTAAGTGCTTTGGATATTTTAGATAATAGTAAATATAGATCTCGTTCAAAATCTTCTTCTGATACCTATGGCATTATGAATAATTATAGTAATTACCAAAATAATCATCAGAGATATCATTCTCAAAAGAATTTAAATAATTACATTATGGGTACCTCTAAAAATAATTTATCTTCTTCCTTCCTTAATAATAATAATAATAATTTAGATTTATTTAATAGTGTAATGAATAATAGTACTTCAACTTCTGTTACTGATTTACAATCTAAAAATTCACTTTTATCACCAATACCAAATAATAGTAATAATAATAGTTTAACTTCTATTATGACTACTTCTTCCGTTACCCCAACTTCTCATTTAAATACTAATAATGGATTTATGCTTTCAGCAAATGAATCCTCTACCATGAATACTTCTTCTTTATTAACTACTCCTTCTACCTCTATTCCTCCATCAACAATTACCAATGCTTCTTCATTACTTACTCCACAACAACAACAACAGCAACAACAAAATAAATTAATGTTTTCAAACATGAATATACCATCTACCTTAGCTGATACTAATTTAATGAATATGAATGATATGACATCTGCTAATGGTTCTAATACCACTACTGGCATGAATAATGTAAATATGCTTTCTAATCAATGGACTAATAATTCTGGAATTACTAGTACTACTTCATCGCCATTCCGAAGTACCACTGAGAACCAAACACTTGCTCATAAACGTTCGAATACTCAGCCAGTCTATCCATTATGGAATAATAATAACAATATCAATATCAATAATACTTCTACTGGTCCATTAAGTAGTAATGATCAAATGTTTACCAATCAAAACAACTTTATGTCAGGTATGAATATGAATAATATGAACAGTCAACAACCACAGCAGCCACAACAGCCACAACAATCATCACAGCAACAATCTCAATCTCAACAACTACCTCAATCTAATCAAGTTCAACCACAAGGTATGGGACCAATAAATGGTAATATGATCCAACCTAATGACTTTATGTCACAAGGTATGAATGGTATGAATAATAATAATAGAATGGGTCAAATTCAAAATAATCCTCAACAACAACAACAACAACAACAAAGAAATCATTTCTTTAATAATAATAATACTAACAATAATAATAATAATATGTTTAATGGAAATCAAAATGGTATGAATCAACCTATGTATACTCCAACCTTTGATCAAAACTTTAATGGACATAATGATATGGACTTTATGATGCAACAACAATTTAATATGAGAAGAAATAGTGGTATGAGTATGAATAATATGATGCCCGGAATGTATCAAAATATGCCTATGGGAATGAATAATATGGGTATGAATATGGGCATGGGTATGGGCATGAATATGAATAATAATGGTATGAATGGTATGAATGGTATGAATGGTATGAATGGTATGAATGGTATGAATGGTATGAATGGTATGAACGGCATGAACGGAATGAACGGCATGAACGGAATGAACGGAATGAATGGTATGAATGATATGATGATGATGCAACATTTCAATCGTGGTCATGGTATGATGATGAATGGTGATAATATGTATATAAATGATATTAATGATTACTTTGAAAATACTGAATATAGAACTCGTGCCTGGGTTGAAGCTGGTAAGAATTTACATCAGATGCAACAAAATGTTTACCACTGGCCACTCTATGTAATTGAATTCAAGGCTGGTCGTACCGATTACTTCTATGTTCCAGAAAATAGTGGTTTAACCATAAAGATTGGTGATTTAGTCATTGTTGAAGCTGATCGTGGTAAGGATCTTGGTAAAGTTATTGTTAATAATATTAAGAATTTGGCTCAGTTAGTAGCCTATCATGCAGAACGTGGTAATCCTCGTCATTTAATTATTGATGATGATATGAATAATAATAATAATGTTCCAAATATTCCAATTACATGGCCAAAATCAGAAGGTACTGGTGGTGATGCTGGTACAACTGGTGCTACTGAAGGGGATAAAATTACAGAACTTGGTAGTACTGTTGATGGCAAAGAAAAAACTGAAGGTGAAGATAAAAAAGAGGATACTACTATTTCAGTTGATGCCTCAAAGGAAGAGGGTAAAAAGGAAGGAGATGAAAAGGAAAAACCAGAAGGAGAAAAAACTGGTGATGAAAAGGCTGCTACTACTTCTGCTGCTACTACTGGAACGGAAGGAGGAGAAGAAGAAAAAGAAAAAGTTAATGAAGAAAATTTACAATTTCCAAAAGATATTCATCCAAAGCGTATCTATCGTATGGCTCAACCAGCTGAAGTTAATATGTTGGTTCAAAAGAATACTGATGAAAATAGTTCTTTACTTCTCTGTCAACAAAAGGTTAGGCAAAGAAATATGCCAATGGAAGTTGTAGATGCTGAATATCAATGGGATAGAAGAAAGTTAACTTTCTATTTCGTTTCTGAAAGACGTATTGATTTCCGTGAATTGGTACGTGATCTTTTCAAAGTCTATAAAACACGTATTTGGATGTGTGCTGTATCCTCCTTAACTACTATGAAAGCCTATCAAGCATTCAATATTAATATTGTCAGTCCAAGTAATATGACTGAACAAACCATAGCTCAACTTCAAAATATGACAATTGAAGATAAGAAAGAAGGAGAAGAAGAAGGTAATAATACTAGTAATGAAGCTTCAACTACAGCTACAATTACAGCTTCTGCTACTACACCAGTTGATACTACCACTACTTCTACTGCTGCTAATATTACAGCTACTGAAGTAACTAAACCAGTAGAAGAAAAGAAAGAAGATCAAAAAGTTGAAACAACTACTGACTTTAATAAGAATGAAGTAAAATCAACAGCTAATCTTGAAGTTGCTAATAGTACTATGGTACCAACTCAAATTCCAACACCACCACCATCTCTACCACCATCTCAAGTACAAACTCCAAAATATAATTAAAAAATAAAATAAAATAGATAGATTTATTTAAATTTTTTTTTTTTTTTAAATTTTTATTTTATATTAATGATAAACAATATATATAATCTAATATAATTTCTATTAAGTAATTTAATACGAAATATATATATACATAAATATATATATTATTATTTAAAAAATAAATTACCTACTTTATTAAGTAAAAATAAAAAAAAAAAAAAAGGAAGGAAGAAGATATAATAACAAATAAACAAATAAAAAAATAACAAATAATACTTAATCAAAAAAAAAAAAAAAAAAAAAAAAAAAAAAAAAAAAAAAAAACATATACAAGAATAATTAATAATAGTATTTAGTAACCATTTTTTTAATATACAAAAAAAAAAAATAATAATAATAATAATAATAATATATTCCTAATATATATAGAAAATCATCTTTTTATTTTTTATTTTTTATTTTTTTTATATTTTTTTATTATATTTATAAAAAAGATTAATGATATAAAGAGAAATATAAAAAAAATATATATTTATATTTATTTATTTTTTTTTTTTTTTTACAATAATTTTTTTTTACTCTATTTTCCTATTCTATTAGATTAATAATTTAAATATTATATATATTTTTTATTAAAAAAAAAAAATTTATATAATTCTCTTGGATATTATTTTTTTTTTTTTTTAATAAAAAAAAAATAAAGATAATTTAATAAAAAATTTAAAAAATATATATATATATATTTTGAACTCTTTCCTTTTTTTTTTTTTTTTTTTTTTTTTTTTTTTTTTTTTTTTTTTATTATTATTATTATTTTATCAATAATATAAAAGTTATTTTTTATTTTTAAATATTACTATTAATATATTGTTTATTATAAACTATTATTTCTCTATTTATTGTATTAATGGTATACAATAAATAATTTTAAATCATAATCTATAATAATAGTAATAAAAAGTTATAAATTATATATATATATAATTAATATATATTTTATCACTTTCATTTTTATATGTAACCATAAGATAATCCTTATAATTTATTTATTTTATTTATTTTTTTGTCCCTAATAGTTTTCTTTACTTAATTCCTTTTTTTTTATATTTATTTTTTTATTTTTTTCCCTCTCCTATTTTTCTTTTTGTTTCTTCCTTTCTTTTTTAATTTTTTAAAAAAGAAAAAATTACCAATATTAATTATAATAATATAATATTTTTTTTTTTAAAAAAAAAAAAAAAAAAAAAAAAATTAAAAGGAGATTAAAAAAAAAAAATAAAAAATAAAGAAAAAGAGAGAGATAGAACTCTTTTTTATTTATTTATTTATTTTCTTTTCAATTATTTTATATTTTTTTCATATTAATGTTCTAATAGTTATTTAAAAGTAAATACTAATACTACTACTACTAATAATAATAATAAAAATAATAATAATAATAATAATAATAATAATAATAATAATAAAAATAATAATAATAATAATAATAAATAATAATAATAAAAAATAAATAAAAAATAAAAAATAAGAAAAAATAAATAAAAAATAAAAAATAAGAAAAATAAAAAATAAGAAAAATAAAAAATAAGAAAAATAAAAAATAAAAAAAAAAATTCTATATAATAATGATATTTTCAAGCATTGCTAACTAAACTTGATAACTAAATAAAACAAAATTAAAAACAAAATTATAAATAAAAAATTTTTTTTCTATTAAAAAATGTTTTTTTTTATTTTTATACTCTATTGTATTAATTCTTTATCATGATGATATAGAATTAATACATTCAATTATTAAATAGTAAAATTTATTTATTTATTATTTATTTATTATTTATTTATTATTTATTATTTATTTATTTATTATTTATTATTTATTTATTTATTTATTTATTTATTTATTTATTTATTTATTATTTATATTCTGAGGAGTGTACCACCAGAAATAGGGGGTATTACTATCAGCACTTCTTTTAGTACAGGGAATGATAGTTCATATAGAATATTAAAATTAATGATCAGTCTGTAGGAGTTATGAATTTTGATTTACCGATTCTATTTCATTTTTATCTCTGTTTTAATCAAAGTTTTTTATTTTATTTTTTTTTTTTTTTTATGAAGGATCTTGGAACTATTTAATTTTTTTCTTTACTAACTTTCTATTTCTTTTATCTTTTGTTTATTTTATATATATATATATATATATACTTTTATATTTAATATTTTTATATATACTTGATATTTATTTTTTTATCTTTTATATACATTTATATAAATATATATTTAGCTTCTTGTCTGAACCAAGGTAAATATAACTTTTTTCCTTTTTTTTTTTATTCTATTTCTCTTTGATTCTTTATCCTTCATTTTTTTTTTTTTTTTTTTTTATTATTATTTTTTTTATTCTTTTCCTTTCTTTTTCTTCTTCTTATGAATGAATGGAATATTTATCTTTCCTTTCTTCTACCTTACTGTTTATTATATATTAATATTTTATTATCTTTATTCTTTTTACTTTATATGAATTCTTACTTTAAAATATTTCCAGTTTAATACATTAATCTTACTATAAAATTTGATTTATTATTCTCAACAATAGTCAAGTTTCAATATTATGTTTATTAAAAAAAAATATATATATATATATATATTTTGATATATATATTGTGCACTATGAATTCAACTCTATAGTATTCAAACTTTCACAGTGGGCATTTACCATTATGGATGCGTATTCAACAAATTTTACATGACATTCATTCATAAACTCAAAAAATTGGCCAGTAAAAAAAAAAATTTTGACAATTGTATCAATAATTTATCTAGTTCTTTTTTTTTTTTTTAAAAAATCATTTTTTCAATTGTTTGAAAATTTTCACCTCTATATATGGTTCTTATTTTATTATTAAAGTAAATGAACTCAATAGTTAATACCTTTAAACAATTTTATAATTAGTTAAATGATGGTCTTCATTCCTCTCTTAAAAATTAATTATAAAGAATGTAAAGGCTATTCCTCAAAATTCTACAGACCGCAAATCCAATTATAATAAAAGTTAAAAAAATTCAAAAAAAAAAAAATATTCAAAAAAAAAAAAAAAAAAAAGAAAATCAAGAGAAAAATAAATTCTTTTTTTTTTTTTTTTTATTTTTTTTTTTTAATATGCCTAGAAAATTCTATTCATGTCATCTTTATTATTCCTGCTCTTCTTTCTTCAATTTATACTCTAGCTTGAAATATAATTTGGTTAGAATTCTGAAAAAGAGAGATGATGTTTATGGTTATGTATTTAAATTCTGTATTTAAACCTGTACCCCTGTATGTATATATACCAATATGCCTTCAGGAAACTGGTAAAAGTAAAGTTCCTCTCTCTCTAGAGGGTACTCTCCTTCTATTTTTGGTCACAATTCTGTTTTTTTTTTTTTTTTTTTTTTTTTTTTTTTTTTTTTTTCATATATATATGCTAATTTCTGAAATCCCTTTGGGCAATATCTACTTTCCTCAATAATAAATGGCCTGAAAGCTCGCTTAAATCCTTTCTTCTGAAAATGAAAAAAATGATGAAGTAGTCATAATAAGGAAAAATTCTCCTGCTGTTCCTATAGGAGATTTTAATATGTCCCCTTTGAAAAACTTAAAAAGGAAGTATACTTATCAAAAAATTTCCCTGACTGGACTGTTGCTATTCTTACTGGTTGTAGTAGTAGTATTACTCATTCTAAAGATTCTAAATGTTCTTCTTGTATCAACCATTTTTTCTATATTAAAGCTATGATTCTTCATGTACATTTATCTTCTGCTTGTTAATTCGCAAAAAAATGATATTTCTAATCATTATCCTATCTTCTTATCTTGCAATAAGAATCTTTCAGATGGTTTTAATAAACTTAACCTAAGAATAACTTTCAAAAATGATCTAAACATATTTGTAATACTCAGAATTACAAATCTATTGTTTCATAATTATTTTTTTTTTCTGTTTTAGCAAGTAATCTTAGAATCCAAATTTGATGAAATCATCAGCGGATGATATGGTTAAAGATTATTATTAATTCTTCAATCAATTTTTGTAAAAATAAAAGAAATTAAAGCTTTTTATTCCCTCATAATTTTTAAAGATCCTTCCTTTTTCCACTACCCAAGAGTATGGAAAGAAAACTTCAATTGCCAAATATTTTTACCATAGGATAATTTTAAAAACCTTTCTCAGATTGCCCCTTCAGTGGAGGCTTATTCAGATTAATTTTTTTTTACTTAGTATTATTAATATGTAAAAAAAAGTTTTGAGAAAGCTAAAAAAAAAAAAAAAAAAAAAAAAAGCTCCTTACGGTTTCCAAATCGTTATAAAAGGCATATAAATATTGTTAAAATTAGTAACTAAAATGGTTAATTTTTTTTTTTTTTTTTTTTTTTAAAAAAAAAAAAAAATAAGGACTAGTGTCCGTTGTGGTTGACGTGTGATCTCCAAGAAAAAGATCTTCTAAACCTGTATATTTCGCTTCTACTTCTTCATTCTTGCTATATCTAAAAATCTTAAATTCTGGTCAGGATCTAGATTGAATCCCAAGGATCAACTTAACTGAAAAACGTTGGGCTGATCATTATGAGAACTTAGCGTCTGATTCTACTTATCAAAAAAAAAAAAAAAAAAAAAAAAAAAAAAAAAAAAAAATCACTGGTACTCTACATGAAAATTAGGAGAATAAAAAAAAAAAAAAAGAATATCACTAAATTCAAAGATGTTATTGAATCTTATTGGTTCTGATGTTACTAAATTCTAAGGAATTAAAGGTTCGAATTACAATAACTTCAAAATTATAAATACTAGAAATCATATTCAAGCTCAGCCTTGAATACTACCCCCTCCAATTTAAGTTTAGGTTTTTTTTTTTTTTTTTTTTTACTTAATCATTTACATACATTTTATTTTTATCTATAATCATCTATTTAATAAAGTACTGGAATTATATTCACTTCCAAGTCTAAAAAAATAAATTAATAAATTTTTATTTTTTTTTATTTTTTATTATATTATTTTAAAATTTATTTATTTATTATTT
>JACVTC010000006.1:325000-350000 GCA_016946835.1 Neocallimastix lanati (nom. inval.)
AGTTGAGGTGGATGACTCCATACTATTAATATTATCCTGACTACCACTATCACTACCATCATTACTACTACAATGATCACCACCACCACTATCACTACTATTACCTAAAAAAATTTTTTGTTCATAACCATTTTTTTGACCTATATTCTTTTTATTTTTAGTGCTGGTAGAGGGGATACTCATACTACTTATGGGAGGAGAGCTTTCATCATTACTATCACTATTACTATTCACTAAATAGATGGCTTGTTCTATGACTTCATTTAATATTCTTACATTTTCTTTGGAACTATGTTCACTTTTGACCGATGAGGAAGGAGATTCATTAGGTTTCGTAATTATTATGGTATCATTATTTTCATCTATTTCTACGGTATCATCAAAAAAAGATAGTGCTTCATTAGGTTTAGTAATTATGATGGTATCATCTAATAAATCCTCTTTTTTCGAAAATACATTCATGAATTTATTAAATAAACTTATAAAAATGTTTTTTTTATCTTCCGAAGAAGAAGAGTGTAGGGAAGCAACATATTCTTCTAAATCTTGAATTTCATTTCGTTCCTCTTCTTCACTATTATTATTACTATTATTATTATTAACTTCTTTTTCTTTATTTTTATTTTCACTCTCTATTCGACCCTCGTCTAACTCATCTTTGCTTAAGTGAATAGTTATAGAAAAATTGGACTGAGAATTTCTTTTATATTGTTTATTATCTTTATTATTTTTATAGATAAGATAGGCTCCACTGAGGGTTACCCCTGCAACTATTGATGTAATAATTAAAATTTTTGATAATCTTGCTGCTTTTACTTGTTTATCCATTGTATAAAATATATATTTTCTTTATATATATATATATATATATATATATAATTATTTTGTTTTGTTTTTTTATTATTTTATTTTATTTTATTAAGTGTATTTTGAAAAGATACACAAAAATATTAAATTAAAAGAAAGAAAAATATATAAATACTTTTTTTATATAATTTTTCTATTTTTTTTTTTTTTTTTTTGCTTTTTTTTTTTTATTTTTAATTCCTTTCCTTATTATTTATTATTAAAATATGTATTAGTGTTGGTTTTTTTTTTTTATATATATATATATATATATATTTCTTTATAATTAATTTCTAAATATATTTATATTGAAATTTTAATATTGAATATTTATATTAATAATAGAATAATAATATAAAAATATATATATATATTATTATTATTGAAAACTATATCCCGATATATTGAATAAGAAAAGATAAAAAGATAAAAAAAAAAAATAAAAATAAAGAAAATATTTAATTATATATATTAAAAGAGATGATATAATTTATATATAATTTTAAAAAAAAAGATAGCTTTTTTTTTTATGTGAATGTGTTTTTATACTTTTTTTCTTTTCTATAATAAATAAAAAAAAAAAAAAAATGAAAGAAAAAATATATATATTGTATTTATAAATTTTTGTTGTATCTCCTTCTTTTATTATTTTTGTTGCTTCGTTGTTTAGCTGATAATATACAATCTAAATTTTTATATACAATAAAAAAAAATAAAGATTCTTCAAAATTTATTCTATATAATTAGTCTGATAATATAATACAAAAATATATATATTAGAATAATAAAACTATTTATTATTAAATATCTATAGGTAATATAGAATATATATATATATATATATTTATATTTCAAAGGTTACTCTTATCTTTAACAATCTCGTGAAAAAATATATAACTAAATATATATATATATATATAATTATTTTTTTCTAATTGTATATTATATTATTAATATATATAAATACAATTATACCATTTTTATAATGGTTTTTATTTATTTATTATATTTTTATTTTATTTCACTTTTTTTTTTTTATTTTATTTTTTACTATTTTTTATCACTTTTATTAAATAAAATCAGAATGAAATTTCATAGTATATTTTTTTTTCTATTCTTAGTTTTCCCCTGTTTATTATTTTATTTAATTTCTTTTTATTTTTATTTTTATTTTTATTTTTATTTTTATTTTTATTTTTATTTTTATTTTTTTAAATAAAAATATTAAAATTTAAAGATTTTCTAATTGATATTAAAAATATTAAAATTTCAAGATTTTCTAATTGATATTCATATACACATATATACAAATAAAAATAATAATAATAATAAAAAAAGTGAAAATAAAGATATATAAAGATATATAAAAGAAAAAGATTTTTTACTTTTTTTTTTTTTTTTTTAAATCTATAAAAAAAAATCGAAAAAATTTTAAAAATATATCAATGTATAAATAAATAATAACTAAATAAATAATAAGTATAAATAGAAATATGAAATTTTGAATAATTTTTCTTTTATAAAATATAATATACTATATACCAAAATATAAAATAATATATATTGCATTATAAAATTATTTTATTTGATTGTATAATAAATAAGTTAATGAATAGATAAATAAAATTTATATAAATAACAAGTGGAAAAAAAATTTTTATTAAATAAATTAAAAAAGAAATTGATACAAATAGTATTTATTTAGTTATTATTTATTTATTCATTTATATTTATTTATTTATTTATTTATTTATTTATTTATTTATTTATTTATTTAATAATTTTTCAATTTTTCTCTTTAAAGAGTTAGAATTAATAATTTAATATGAAAATATGGATTAAATGATAGATAAGATTTTTTACTATTACTAATAAAGTCTTTATGTTATGGAAAAAAAAAAAAAAAAAAAGGTAAGAATTTAAAAAGATTGAAAGTCAAAAAAAAAAAAAAAAAATAAAAATAAATTCTATATAATGAATTAATTAAAAATGAATTAATACTAATAATTAATTAATAACAGTTGAAATATTTATAATAATAATAATAATTAAGTAATAAGAGTAAAATAATAATAAATAAAAAGAGCTCTTCATTCAAGCAGATATTTATATTGAATATGTGTCAGCCATATTAATAATTAATGTTTGTATGTAATAATTTCCTATCTTAATTATTAATATTCTGTGTTATTATCATATTAAAAGGTTTAAAAAATAAAAATATTATTTTAATAATATATAATTATTATAAATTCATAATATATCATTACTTTTTTTTCTAAATATTTAATATTTAAATACTTATTTTATTATTTAAAATTAAATAGATGATAATTATTTATATAAAAGAAAAACTTTTTTTTTAACAATTTCTATCATTATTTTTTTTTCTTTTTTTTCCTTTACTCAATATATATCTATTTACTTTTATCTTTTATTATTATTATTTTTATTTTTATAAAAGTTAATACATTCATATAATTGTATACCTAAATATTGAAAATAATATAATTAAAATGAATCTAAAAATTTTAAATAAAAAAAAAATTAGAAAAATTATTCAAATTAACACCTATTTATAATAGTTTTAAAATTAAATAGATGATAATTATTTATATAAAAGAAAAACTTTTTTTTTAACAATTTCTATCATTATTTTTTTTTTCTTTTTTTCCTTTACTCAATATATATCTATTTACTTTTATCTTTTATTATTATTATTTTTATTTTTATAAAAGTTAATACATTCATATAATTGTATACCTAAATATTGAAAATAATATAATTAAAATGAATCTAAAAATTTTAAATAAAAAAAAAATTAGAAAAATTATTCAAATTAACACCTATTTATAATAGTTCCTTTAATTTTTATAATTATAGTAGTTGTTTCAATACTGTTAAACTTTAGTAATATATTAACTTTTTTTTTTAACTAATAAATATTACATATTATAAATTATTAACACTTTATATTTATACTAATTCTAAAATCAGGTCTAAAAAAAAAAAAAGTAGGAATAATATTAAGATAGATTTTTATAATTTTATTTAAAATTTTTGTTATCCAAATACCTCAACATTCTTAAAACTACAGATTTCTATTGTTCTTTAATGAAAAAGAAATATTAAAAATATATTTTTATTGAAGTTCTTAATAATGCTATTCTTATATATTATATTTAAATATATTTGACATTAAAATAAGAAATTAAACAAACTTTGTTAATATATATAGATAAATTATTATATTTATATAAAAAAGTTAATAGAATAATGAATAATAAAATCAATAAGTTTAAACTTTTAATAATTAAATTTTAAGTTAATATATATATAGAATAAATTTAAAAGAAAATACAAATACATATGTAAAAAAACATATGTATTTGTAAATGTAATATAAAAATAAAAAATAATAAAGAATTAATAGAATGAATAATAAAAAATAAATATAACAGAAATATATAATATTTTGGTTATTATTGATAGACATTTTTTTGATTTTAATTAATAAATATAAATATAAATATTAATTTTCTTTTTATTATTATTATTACTATTATTAGTAGTATTAGTATTAATCTAAATACTATTATTTTTATTACTATTAGTATTAATAATAGCAATAATGATAATAATATTTTGTATTAATAAAATAAATAACATATATACTTTTATAAATATGTGAAATTTTATAATAATCTATTATTACCTTTAGGATATATTATGTCACTTTCATAAAAAAAATTTTTTAATAATTTGTTACAATTAACCAAATTTAAAGAATAATGTGTGGAATAACTTTAAAAAGATTAATTTAATTGTTTATTATTTATTAATAAATACTCTTTTTTTATTATTTATTATTTATTATTTATTATTTATTATTTATTATTTATTATTTATTATTTATTATTTATTATTTATTATTCAATTATTTATTATTATTTATTATTTATTATTATTTATTATTTATTATTATTTATTAATAAATACTCTTTTTATTATTTATTATTTATTATTCAATTATTTATATATTTATTATTATTTATTTATTATTTATTATTTATTATTTATTATTCAATTATTTAATATTTAATTATTTAATTATTTATTATTTATTATTTATTATTTATTATTTATTATTTATTATTTATTATTTATTATTTATTATTTATTATTTATTATTCAGTTATTTATTATTTATTATTCAGTTATTTATTATTTATTATTTATTATTTATTATTCAATTATTTAATATTTAATTATTTATTATTTATTATTTATTATTTATTATTTATTATTTATTATTCAATTATTTAATATTTAATTATTTAATTATTTATTATTTATTATTCAATTATTTATTATTTATTATTCAATTATTTATTATTTATTATTTATTATATATTAATAAATACTCTTTTTATTATTTATTATTTATTATTTATTATTTACTAATAAATACTCTTTTTATTATTTATTATTTATTATTTATTATTTATTATTTATTATTTATTATTTATTAATAAATACTCTTTTTATTATTTATTATTTATTATTTATTATTTATTATTTATTATTTATTATTTATTATTTATTATTTATTATTTATTATTTATTATTTATTATTTATTTATTATTTATATATAATAATAAATTTTTTTTGCCTTTTTTGTTTTCTTCTATTAAAAGTTATTTAATATATTCAATATAAAAAATAAATTATTTCTATTGTATATAATAATATATAATTATATTATTTATTATTTTCATATATTACATTACATTGTTAATATATTTAGATTTATAATTTTTTTAAAATTTTAAACTTTTTTCTTTAAAAATTTAAGGTTACACAAAATGTTTAATTTTCTTTTTGTCACAAAATCTGTAAATAAAATTAAAATAAAAAAAAAATTAAAATTATTTTAAATTGTTCTTAGATATAATTAAATAACAAAGAGTTCATGTTCTAATGAATAGTAAAAGAACTAAAAACTAAGAATGAAAAGTAATTATATTTTAGCAAATTTGATAATACAAATAATAAGTAATTATTAGCATATGCTAATATTTTTTTAAATATTCAATTATTAAAGATTTAAGTTCATTAAATCAACAAATGCAATAATTTAAAATGACTTATACTAAAATAATTAAACTGAAAGATATAATTAAAATTGCTTTAATCGTTTATTTTTTATAATTATTTTTACTTTAGTGGATACAGCAAATAATAATAATAATAATAATAAATAAATAATAATAAGGAATAATAAATAATAATAATTACACATAATACTAATTATTATTATTATTATTATTATTTTCAAATAAGTTAATGTACTGTAATTATTTGTTATTTATTATTCTATTATTTATTATTTATTATTTATTATTTATTATTTATTATTTATTTATTATTTATTATTCAATTATTTATTAATAAATTATTTATTATTTATTATTTATTATTTATTATTTATTATTTATTATTTATTATTTATTATTTATTATTATTATTATTTATTATTATTATTTATTATTTATTATTTATTATTTATTATTTATTATATATTATTTATTATCTATTATTTATTATTTATTTATTATTTATTATTTATTACTAATAAATTATTAATTTATATTTAATGTGATATATTATTTAATATATTATAACAGTTAAATAATACATTTTAATATATAATTAAATATACACAAAATTGATATATTTGTATAGTAGTAATTAATTAAATTCATATATTAAATTCATAATATTAATTTTATAATATAAAAAAAATGAATAATATATATATTATTAATTATATATTCTATATAATTTATATTTTATATTCTATATTTTATTTTACATATATTCTATAATATTATTATTATTAATATTATTATTAATATTATTATTAATATTATTTATTAACTGTTGAGATACAAAAAAAAAAAAAAAAACATAAAGGAAGCAGCTTTCAAAATATTTTTTTTTCTTCTTTTAATATTTATTTTTTTTTTTTTCAAATTCATAAATAAAATAGAAATAAGGAAAAAAAAGAAATGTTGAGTACATTTCTTTTTTTTTTTTAATAAATTAAAAAATTAAATTAAAATGAATTAATACATATAATACCATTTATAATATCTTCAGTAGTTAACTATAATAATAATTGAGATTTAAATATATTCAATTTTTTTCTTTTATTTTCTCTTTATATAAAAAATTTCTTAAAAAGACCTAATTTATAAATATTTTAATTTTAAATATTTTAAATATATATATATATTTATTCATTTTATATAATATATAGTCTATTTTTGAAATTTGTATTTTAATAGTATATATAAATAAGAAAATAAAATAATATCATTTAAATGAAAGAAGAACAATATAAGTAGTTAGAAATTACCTTTTAATTATTATAAATGTTATTCTTTTGTTTAAAAAAAAAAAATAAATAAATTAACTAAAAATAATAATAATAATAAAAGAGCTATAAAATAGAAATTTATAAAAAATAAATAAATAAATAAAAATATTTATAAAAAAATATATTAATTATAATATTTTTTTATTTATAATTAATAGTAAAATTATTTATCTAAAAAAAAAATATATTTATATTAAAAAAAAGAAAGTTTTATTTTATTATTATACTTGCAGCTGCAGTTAAAAAAAAAAATTATATGCATATATAATACATATATATATACATATACTCTATCAATATATATTTACGTATAATTTTACATATTACCACATTCTAAGAAGTTTGAAAAAAAAAAAAAAAAAAAAAAAAAGTCAGTAAATAGAAAAACTTTAATTTATATTTAATTATATTATAATTTTTTTAATTTTAAATTTGCTTTTTTATTAATGTTATTTTTTTTTTATCTATTAAAAGAAATAATTATAATTTAAAATGATACCAGATGCTGACATTGATTATCAGTATTTATCAGATTTTAAAGTAAGTTTTTATAATATAAAGTGTACAAAATTTTTCAAAAATTATAAAAAAGCATTGTAATTTTTTTTTTTTTTATTTATTATTATTTTTTTAAAAAAATTGTTTTTCAACTGAAGAATTAAATCTTTTGTTCCTTTACATATTTATTTAATATTTAATTATACCAGTTAATTGGTAAAGGTATATTTGGTGTAGTATATAAGGCTTCGTATTTGGTAAATATTTTAAGAAATTGTCAAAGTCATATATTTATGTCGTGAAAAATCAAAAATATTAATATACTTTTAATATTTAAAAAAGGGCACTGATGTTGCTGTTAAAGAATGCCTTCCTTTTATAAAACAGTATGGTTTTGATTTTGAAAAAGTTTTCAATAGAGAAGTTACAATTTTAAAGTAATGAAAAAAAAAAAAAAAAACTATATCTATTATTATTTATTAAATTTATTTATTAAATAACTAAATATGTTTATATTTTTATTTTTATATAATTAAATATATATCAACAACAGAGAATGTAGACATCCTAATATTGTTCAAGTAAATAATTACTTTTTATCTTAAAGTCCTTTTATTTTTTTAATATAATAAATAATTTATTTATACAATAAAATTTATTTATATTAATACAAATTTTTATTTATTCAGTATATGGGAACTTGCATTCACGACGACAAATTCTATATTGTTACTGAATATGTTAAAAACGATAACTTAAAAACTGTAATTAAATTCTTTTGAATATTATTTTTTTTTTTTTTTTTAAAAGTATAATTTTAAATTTTAAATTTATTATTATTAAATTAATCCATTTATATATATATATATATATATTTTTTTTTTTTTTTGCAAAAATTTAAACAGTGGATAACTGAAAGAATTGAAGAATTACCATGGAAATTAAGAGTAAATTTTGCAATTGATATTGCAAGAGCATTAGCCTATCTTCATTCTAAAAATATTATGCATAGGTATAAATTATAGGAATAATATAATATACTATTTGAAAATTAATTATAAATAAATATATATATATATTTCTTTATATTTAAAATATTTATAAAATTATTAAAAACAAAATAATAATAAATAAATAAATAAATAATATGATATTCAAAGGGATATAAAACCAGAAAATATTCTTATTACAGAGAATGGTCGAGCCAAAATATGTGACTTTGGTTTTTCTAGGTACTATATATATATATATTATTTTTATGTAATTTTAAATTTTAACTATTAGATAGTTTAAAATTTTATTATTTAATAATATAAAATATTATGAAATTGAATAATTTTATATATAGATTTGCCGCTAAAACTGAAGAAGAAAAGAGACGTTTAAGTTACTGTGGAACTGTAATTATTAAACAAAAATAAAAATAATTAAATATATTAATATATATTTTTCATATATAAATATAATAGGAAAAGAAAAAATTATTAACGATAATATGTAATAAACATTAATTATATATATATATATTATAAATCTAACTTAAATAGGAAACATACATGGTAATTAATCAATAATATTTATATATATAATGTAATTAAGTCAAGAGAATCAATTCTATTTCCAGAATTTTAATTTTTTAATCAATTTTTTTTTTTTTTTTTTATTTTTAAATATATTCATTTGTAATAATATATAATTTATATTAATAAATTAATTAATTGATATTAAGGCTCCAGAAATTATTCTTGTAAGTAATTAATAATAATAATAGTAATAATAGTACAGTAATTAATAATAAAAAGTAATTGATAGTAAATTTTGTTGAGTTAAATCCTAATAACATTATCATAAAACATATGATTTTCCAAATAATATTTAGTGTATGGATTTCAATGAATCAATTGATATTTTCGGTATGTAATTTATATATCTTTAAAAAACTAAAATATTAATTGTAACTTTTATTATATATACTAAAATTGTAATATAATAAATTAATATCTTATCTTTTATTAACATATAATATATTATTACTATTATTATTATATATTTTATTTTATTATTTTATTTAATTTTACTTTATTTTATTTTATTTTATCCTATTTTTTTTTTCTTTTACTTCTTTTTTTTTTTTTCTTTTTTTTTTTTTTTTTTTATGAAATAAAAAAAGGATTTGGTATTATTCTTTGTGAAATGGTAGCAGGCCAACTTGCTGAAAAAGCTTACAAAAGAAAAATACCAGGATTTGAAATTGATCCTGATGATATTAATAATTACTGTGAAAAGGATCCATCTTGTCCAAAGGAGTTTGCTAAATTAGCTATCGATTGTACTAAATATGAAGAAAATGAAAGACCTTCTTGGAAAACAATTATTACAAAATTAAATGAAATTGATCAAGAAATCGAAAATTCTTATAATATTGGTATTATTCCAGGTAAAATATTATTTTAACATAAAGTATATATAATTAATTATCATTAAATAAAAATGTTATATATAATATTTTTAATTTTTCTTAATGATTTCAAAATTTAAATACATAATACTTTTTTTTTTTTTTGTTTGTTTGTTTGTTTGTTTTTGTTTTTGTTTTTGTTTTGTTTTGTTTTGTTTTGTTTTTTGTTATGTTTTGTTTTGTTTTTGTTTTTTTGTTTTTTTAATAAATACATATTGTTTAATTTATTTAATATTTATACTGTTTATATATTGAAATAAATATAATCTAATCAATATTATATACTATTTTTTAATATTTCTTATATCATTTTATATAAAAGCTACTGGTTTAATATCAGATGACTTTTTAATACCGTTAAGTCCTGCCATTAAAGGTCAAACAATCGATTACTCTGGTGGAACTACCACGATTAAGAAAACAAGTAGTGTTAAATCGTTAAATATTGATACTGAAGAATTAAAGAAAAAAAACAAAAAATATTATAATGGTAGACCAACCTCCCCAGTATTAAATACTCGTCGTATGAGTAACCAGAATTACTATTATTACTATGCTATAAATAATCCCTCTAATGCTAATGATCCAAGTAAAAATATTTATCGTCGACTTCCGATTTATATCACTCCTCCCTTGGAACATTCCTCTATTATTGCTGTCCCAAAAGATATCCCAAAGCTTTCCCTTAATTCACCTGAATTATCAGATTCAGATCTTCTTTCAAATCCTAACAATAAAAAATCAGAACAAATTGTAATAACAAAAGAGGAATTGAACCAATCTTCCTCTCCTTCTCTTTCTCCTACTTTATCACCTACTAATATTCATTCAAATCAATCTATTAAAGGTTATCCATCCCCTTCCTACTCTCCTTCTATTTCATCTATTAATAAAGCTACCCAAACTACGAATATTTTTGATATGTCTTCTTTAACCCTTAATAATTCTAGTTTCACTCAAACTGAACCCAACTTACTATCCTCTTCTCCTCCTCCAGTGAATTCTTACGATTACCTTAAAGATTATGCTATTCATGAGAATGTAGATGATCTTTTGAAAAACCAAACCTATAATAATATCGTATTAGATAAGGATAAAAGTCGATCTGCTGTCGATATGAAATCAAAATTAAATCATAAGTTAGAGCCTTCTAGTAAATGGAATAGTAATTTAAATTTATCACGTTCTCATTCTTCCTCTTCTCAAACACATTCACCATCTTCTCATCATCATCGTCATCATCACCCTCATCATCATCATTATTATTCTAATCGTCAATCATCCTATGATACGGATGAAAAAGAGGATGAAAATCAAAGTATCATTAGTAGTACTATAAATGAACTTGATGAATCTATATCCATGGATAAGAAGACAACCCCAACAACCCCATCATTAACTGCTTCAAAACCTCTTACAAAATCCTCAAAATCTAAAAGTAATAAACATGTTAGTTTACCACCTTTAAATGGTATGTTTTTTTTTTTTTTTTTTTTTTTAATTTTAATTTAATTTATTTTATTTCATTATATATAATTTTTTTTTATATATATATTTTAAAAATATATTTTAATTATATATTAAATATACGTAATTATAATTATAACAATAAAAAAATTATACATGACTAATAAATAAATGTGATATTTAATAATCTTTTTTTTTTTTTTTTTTTTAAATTTATATTTATACTCTTAATTAATAATAAAAGATATAAAAAATATTAGATCTTATCCTAATCTTGTTCAAAAAAGAAAGGAGAGTTTATCCCCAAGTAAGTATTATATAATTTTTTTTTTTTTTTATTATAGTAAGATATAATAGAAATTATATAATAATATAATATCTTTATAACCTATTAATCCATTTTATTTTATTATTACTATAAAAAAAAAATTTTTTTTTTATAATAATTATAAATTAAGGATCACCTTTACCTATCGATAATGATAAAACATTAACTCTAATAGATGATAATAATAAATCTTATCTAATGCCAACTATTGAAGATATTTATAATTCAGGTATATTATTAAAAAATAAAATTAATAAAAAAAAAAAAAAAAAAATCTTAGTTTATATTATAATTGTTTAATTATTTTAAATATAATATGAATAATATAATATTATTGATATTTTAATTATTATTAATTTAATTATTATTATTATTATTATTATTATTTTCAATTTTAAAGAAAAAGAAAATATTACAGGAATTCATCATAGATTTTCCATTAATAATATTCCATCCTTATCAAAATGTAATGTTTGCAAAAGAAGAATGTCTTTAGTTAAACGTTATCTTGTTTGTGATGACTGCAGTAAGTAGAAATAAACATTAAAAAAAAAAATATATATATATATATATATTATGTATATTTATTAAATAAAAATATTTAATTTATTTATTTATTCATTTATTCATTTAATTATTTATCAACAACAACAAAAAAAAAAAAAAAAAAAAAAAAAAAAAAAAAAAAAAAAAAGATTACCGTTGTCATGCGAAATGTTCATCACTTGCACCATTTTCTTGTACTTGTAAAAACAGGAAATAATAAAAATCTAATAATACATTAAATAGAAATAGAAAAAAAATTATTTCATGAAATAATATATAAAAAAATTTTTTTTTTTTTTAATTTTAGTAATTGATTTATTTCATAAAGAAATAAATTAAGTCTAAAGTAATATAATTTATGTTTTTATATTACGTTTTAATTCAAACAAACAAACAAAAAATCACCATTAATAATATTTAGTAATAATTCATTTTTTTAAAAAAAAAAAAAAATAAAATAAAATAAAAAAATAAAAAAAAAAAAAAAAAAAAAAAAAAAAAAAAAAAATTACATATATAGTTTTTTTAATAGTTAATGACACAATAATATCTATTGATCATTAACAAACAAACAAACAAAAAAATAATAATAATATTTATATTTATATCTCAATTATATTAATAAATTAATAAATAATAATAATAATAAAATAAAAACAAAAGAATAAAAAAAAAAAATAATTAATTAATAATTAAAACAATAAAGATAATAAAAATATAGAATTTTTACAAAAAAAAAAATTTTTTTTGTTCTCTTTATTCATATAATAATTTTATTGTAGTGTTGTGTGTCGTTGTGTTAATATTATTGATTTTAAAAAAAAAAAAAAAAAAATACAATAAAAAAAATTTATTTATTAACTTATTTATTTATTTATACATTTAATTTTATTTTTTTTTTTTAACTATATTATTATTATTTTATTTTATTTTATTTTATATACTTGTACTTTTATATTATTACATCCAATATTTATTTTATTTAATTTTATTTTATTTTATTTTTTTTTTTTTTTTAAATAATAATATTTTTAACATACATAAAATAATTTAAGGAATCATCATGATTGGTTGAAATTATTATTTTTTTAATATACCAAACGTTTTTTTTTTTTTTTTTTTTTTTTTTTTAAAAAAAAAAATTCTTTATTCTAATTATTTTTTAAAATATAATATATTTAATAAAAAAAATTTTTTTATTTATTTATATGTAAATTTTTTTTTTTCTAGAAAAAAATAATAAAATAATAATAAAAAAAAATTTTTTTTTTCTATTTATTTCAATTTTAAATTGAAAATATTATTAAAAAAAAAAATATATATATCCATTATTATAATTTAATTTATTTATTTATTATTAATATTTTTTTTTTCTGGAAATAAAAAAAAAAAACAAACAAACAAAAAATAAAAAGATTTATTAGTATAGTTCAGTTACCATTATTATTCAATAAAAATCATATATTATAAAACTATAAAAGAAAAATGAGTGACACCGAAGAAACCAAAGTTGAACAAACTGAAAAACCAGCTCCAGTTGTTAACAAAAATAAAAAATATAGAAGAGATAAACGTAATAGAATGTTTTTTTTTACAACTATTATATATATATATATATATTTTTTTTTTATAATTTATTATTTAAATTTTTATTTAATAATATATGAAAAAAGAATAATAATAATTAGATTTCATTCTAAAATTAAAAAATTCAATAATAATAATTTAAAAAATCATATCTTATAAATTTTTATTTAAAAAAAGCATTGATTTTAAAATAGAAAAATCTAATATTAATATAATAATATATTCAATAAATTTCAAAATTCAAAATTTCCCTTTGTTATATTTTAATTAAAAAATTTAATTATTTTTATGATATATATAAATATTTTAAAATCACTATAAAAATAATCATATATTTAATATAATACATTTCTAATGTATATAAATATTTTCACAAAATAATTTTTACGCAAACTAAACTATAAAATAAATAGCATGGGATAGTGAAGATATTGATCACTGGAAAATAGAACCCTTTTTACCAGAAGATAATAAATATCCATTACTTGAAGAAAGTTCATTTGCTACTCTTTTCCCAAAATATCGTGAAAATTATTTAAAACAAGTTTGGCCTTTAGTTATTCAAGCTTTAGATAAACAGGTTAGTATTAATAAAGAAGGGAAATATATATATATATTTATATTTGAAGAAATTTGTTTTTATATTCTATCTCTCTGTATAAAATAAATTTTAATTTAATTAATTAAAAAAATACATTTGAAATTTCAAAATCTAATCTTTTTATATTCTTTTTATATTCTTTATGTATATATATTATGTTTTATGCTTTATTTTATTTTATTTTTATTATTATACTTGCATAACTACAATTAATAATAACAAACAATTATAGGGTATTAATTGTGTTCTTGATTTAATTGAAGGTAGTATGACTGTAAAAACTACAAGAAAAACTTACGATCCATATTCAATTTTTAAGGCTAGAGATTTAATTAAATTACTCGCTAGAAGTGTTCCATTCCCACAAGTAATTTTATAACATTTATTATATAGATAATTAATAAAAAAATTTAGCCCAAATAAAATTATTATTATTCCCCCAATATTAATTTAAAATATATATTATATATTATAAAAAAAAAAAAATAAAAAATAAATTTTTTTTATTTGATATTTATAAAAAGGCTGTAAAAATTATGGAAGATGGTGTTGCTTGTGATATTATTAAGATTGGTAACATTTTAAGAAATAAAGAAAGATTTGTTAAACGTCGTCAAAGATTAATTGGTCCAGATGGAAATACTTTAAAGGTAAAACAAAACTAAAATAAATAAATAAAAAAATAAATTATAGAAATTCATTTTATAAAATGAATTTCTTTAATTTTTTTTTTATTAAAATAAAATTTCTAAAAATTATAAAATTGTTTGAAATATTTTATTAATTATTATAAATTTCGTATAATATAATTTCCACTTAAATGTAATAAAATCTAATATCCTTCTTTCAAAATCATAATATATAACTATAAATAAAATAATAATAATAATAATAATAAAATCAAATAAAGGCTATTGAATTATTAACAAATTGTTATGTTATGGTTCAAGGTAATACTGTTTCAGTTATGGGTCCATACAAAGGTCTTAAGGAAACTCGTAGAATTGTTATTGATTGTATGAACAATATTCACCCAATTTATCATATTAAGGTAAAAATTGATAATATCAAATAATAAATAAATAAATAATAAAAATAATAATAATTAAATAATTAAATTAAATATATATATAATCCTTAAATATCGAATGTTAATTTATTAAAATACAATATAATTATATATATATATATGAAAAATTTTATTATATATATTTATAAAATATAACATAATATATCATAAAATATAATATAATTTATTTTAAAAACTTATATAATATATGCTTATTATCATTATTCGTTTTACACTGAAAATAATAATATTAATAACAATATTAATAATAATATTAATAACAATATTAATAATAATATTAATAATAATAATAATAATAATAATAATAAAATAATAATAAAAAAGGAATTAATGATTAAGAGAGAATTGGCCAAGGATGAAAAATTAAAGAATGAATCATGGGATAGATTCTTACCTAAATTCAAGAAGAGAAATATTAAGACTAAGGCTCCACAAAAGAAATCTAAGAAGGATAAGAAACAAAAGACCTTATTCCCACCAGCTCAACAACCATCTAAGGTAATGAAATTATACAAATATTTATACATATAAAATATCTAAATAATATTAAATACCCATAATATTTATATTTTATTAAAAAAAAAATAATAAAAATAAAAATAAAAATATAAAAAAATAAAAGAATAAAAAATAAAAAATAAATAAATAAATAAATAAATAAATTATAATAAAATAATAAAATATGTAAAAATGTATAAATATTAAAATACTCCATACTAATTATATAAACTATTTATTATTAAATTTATTATTTTATAATATTATATTTTATTTTATTTTATCTTTTAATTTATATTAAATAAAAAGATTGATCTTCAACTCGAAAGTGGTGAATACTTCCTTAAACCATCTGAACGTGCTGCTAAGGAATTACAACGTAAAAAGGTAATAATAATAATTAAAAAAAAAAAAAAAAAAAAAAAAAAAGTATAAATATGAAGTTATTTTATAAAATATTTGAATAATTAAATCTATAATACTTTAATAAAAAAATTATATTAATATAAAATTTATATATATATATATATTTATTTTTTTTTTTTTCTAATGATAAAAAAAAAATAAATTTAGGAAAAACAAGCTGAAAATAATGCTAAACGTCAAGAAGAAAGACAAAAGGATTTCATTGCTCCAAGTGAAGAAGCACCAAAATCCAAAAAGAGAAAGAGTGAAAGTGAAAATTCACTTTCTGTTGAAGATCTTAAAAAGAAATTCTTAGAAAAAGCTAAAAAGAGAAAGACTGAAGAAGCTGCCAGTTCTAAAAAGAAATTAGATAAAACTGATGATTATATAATAAAACCAAAGAAATCAAAAAAGAAGAGTTCAAAATAAAAAAAAAAAAAAAAAAAAAAATCATTGACTCTCAATATTTAATATAATGTCTATTCATTCAACCCATAAAAATTAATAATAGAAATAATAATCAAAATAATTTTAATTTTTAATTTTATTTTATTTTTCCTTTTTTTTTTTTTTTATTTTGAAATAATAATCATTTTTACTAAAAATATAACGTTCAACCTTCATTAAAAATTACTTTATTTTTAATATGAACCAATCTATAAAAGGACAGAAAAATAAATATTTATCGAGGAAAAAAAAAAAAAAAAGTTTAGTAATATTATTATTATTTCAGTTATTATTTTTATTATTTTTCTTTCATATAAATATATATATTATATATATATAGTTAATTTATAGTTAATTCACTTTTATAGTCAATTAAAAAAAATTTTTTTTTTTGTTAATTATAATTATTTTATATATTACTTTTATTATAGAACTTTTTTATATATATTCAATTATCTATATATATTAACTATTTTAATTAATAATAATAATAATTTTTTTTTTATTTACTATTTTTTTATATTATTTTATTATATTTTATTAATTTTTTTTTTTTTTTATTTTATTAATACATTTAAATTATTCATCTTTTTATTTTTATTTTTATTTTTATTTATTATTATTATTATTATTATTATTATTATTATTATTATTATTATTATTATTATTATTATTATTATTTATTATTTATTATTTTTATATTTTTATATTTTTATTTTATTTTATTTTTTTTTTTTTTTTTTTTATTATTTCATTTTCTTTTATTATTAATAATAATAGTTAATAATAATAATAATAATATTTTAATATGAATAAAAAAAAAAAAAAAAAAAATATAATAAATAAATAAATAAATACAATATAAAATTCTTTTTTACCCTCTTTTTTATATATATTTATAAAATAATGTTTTTTATATATATATTTATAAAATAATGTTTTCATATATATTTTTTTTTAATAATTTTTATTTTTGTTTTATTTCTTGTCAATTCTAAATCAGCCATTGAATTAATTTAATAAAAAATATTAATTTAATATATAAGACTATCACTACCAAGGAGGATTAATAATAAACCAAGGATTAATAATTTATTTATTTATTTATTTATTTATTTATTTATTTATTTATTTATATATTTATTTATTTATTTATTTATTTATTTATTTATTTATTTATTTATTTATTTATTTATTTATTTATTTATTTATTTATTTATTTATTTATTTATTTATTTATTTATTTATTTATTTATTTATTTATTTATTTATAAAGAATTATTTTAAACCACATATCAAAAAATTAATGAATAAAGTAAAAATATATATATATATATATATTCTTATTTATACACATGTGCATTAATCATACTACAATTTTTTTTTATTATGAAAATCATTTCATATAATAATAATTCTTTTAAAAAATAAAAAAAAATAATCCATTTCCATATGAATAAAATTTATATTTAAACCATTAAATCTAATTAATTATATACATTTAAATAATAAAATAATACCTTCATATTATTTATATATATATATAAATATTTTAATTTTATATAATATATATATATTATATATATATAAACTATACTCTTGGATGGAAAGGAGTATAAATATTTATAGCCAAATGCTAAAAAAGAAAAAAAAAGGAAGGAAGGAAAGAAAAAAAGAAAAAAAAATTAAAAAAAGCGATTATTTTAATTTTTTTTTTTTTTTTTATATATATGTTTATATATAATTGTTTTTAATTTTCTATTTTTCTTTTTTCTTATATAATAAATTTTATTTTTATTTTATTTTTATTTTTTATTTTTTTTATTATTATTATTATTATTATAATTAAACTTTATATTATTAAAGTCTATTTCTACCAAATGATTAAATTTTAAAAATACTTTAAAATAAAGCATATTAAAATAGTTTTAAATAAGAAATATAAGAAAATTTACTATTTTAATGATTAACAGAGAGAAATACTTTTATGAATAAAAAAGAATTTAAATATTCTAATATTCTACTGAATTAATAATAATAATAATAATAATAATAATAATAATAATAATAATAGTAATAATAATAATAGTAATAGTAGTAGTAGTAGTAGTAGTAAAAATTAACAATATTAGTAATAATAAAAATAATATTTTATGATATTTCAATATAATATTAAAAATTCTTATATCATAATTATTATTATTATATACTTTATTCTTTATTCAATAATGAAAATATATAATATTATTTATTTCTTTTTTTTTTTTTTATAATATATTATATTATGATCATATGAATATTACCATTATTACATATTATTTAATTATGATATTAATAACATAAAATATTATTAATATTGTCTTACATATATATAAAATAGATATATAGCAAAAAGAAAAAATAAAAAAAAATCGAAATAATTAATTTTCTTTTATTTTTAGTATTGGGTTTATAAATATAAAGCCATTAAGATTTCAACAAATAATAAATAGGATTAATCACATATTTATCATATTTATACTAAATTTCATTTAAATTTTTAATACATTTTATTATTAACTATTATTATTATTTTAAATATTTAAAAATGTTTATTTTTATTATTTATTTAATATTATTATTATTATTATTATTATTATTATTATTATTATTATTATTATTATTATTATTATTATTATTATTATTATTATTATTATTATTATTATTATTATTATTATTATTATTATTATTATTATTATTATTATTATTATTATTATTATTATTATTATTATTATTATTATTATTATTATTATTATTATTATTATTATTATTATTATTATTATTATTATTATTATTATTATTATTATTATTATTATTATTATTATTATTATTATTATTATTATTATTATTATTATTATTATTATTATTATTATTATTATTATTATTATTATTATTATTATTATTATTATTATTATTATTATTATTATTATTATTATTATTATTATTATTATTATTATTATTATTATTATTATTATTATTATTATTATTATTATTATAAAATTTCCCCTATTTAAATATAGGTTTAAGTAACTCTTTAACAATTATTTTTAATCTCATGCCAACTAACCCACAAAGCAAATTTATTTATAAAAATTTTGGGGTTTATTGTTATATTTTTTTAAAAATAATAATAATTATAATAATAATAATAATTAAATAAAAATATAAAATATAAAATATAAATAAAATTATTTATTAATAATCAATTTAATAGAAAATTGAATAGTTTTATACAGTCTAAAATATAATGATTATTCTATTTTTAAATGTCAGTATATAAAAAAGGTTTTTTTTTTAAAAAAAAAAGATATAATAATAAATGTATTAATTATTATTGTTTTAATAATAACATATTTTTAATTTATAGTTTATTATTCACAGTTTGTTATAAATAATCAACACAAAAACAAAACAAAACAAACCGAAAAAGTATCTTTATTATTTAATATTTTAGTTTTTATAAAAATAATAATTTTCCATATTCATAAAAAAATAGAAATAGAAATAGAAATAGAAATAAATAATACAAATAATAATAATACAAATAATAATAATAATAATAATAATAATATATAATAATATATAAATAATTCAAAAATAAAAATATACAAAGTATACAAATAAAAAAAAAAAAAAACTATTAATTATTATTTTAATTCTTTTTATCGTAGTATCTGTTTATCATTATAATTAAAATTATTTAAGGATTAAGATTTGCATTATTAATGAAATTATCATATTACAATATTTTATTTATATATATATGTATAAATATATTTTTTATTTATTTTCATCATTTTCACCATCATAGAAATTAAAATTAATAAAAATAAATAATGAAAATAAAAAAAAAAAAAAAAAAAAAAAAAGAAGTCTTATTTTAAGATTAATTAATATGGAAAAAATAAACTTTATTTAATATAATTAAAAAAAAAAAAAACTATTAATTGGAATAAAATAAAAAATGAAAAATGAAAAAAAAAAATTCCTATTTCAATGATAAAATATAAAATAAAATAAAATAAATAGGATGCCCAACAACAAATGACTTTTTTATGTTTTCCTCTTTTTTTTTTTTTTTTTTTTTTTTTTTTTTTTTTTTTTATTATTCATATATTTATTTATTGTTTGTTTGTTTTTTAAAGAAAAAAAAAAAAAAGGTTATAATTAATTGTCAAATTCTATTAAGTTTTTTAAGTATTTTTGAATTGCAAGATCGTTAATATTAAATAATAAATATGTAAAAAATTATTGAAATTAGCAATAAAAAGTAAAAAAAATAAAAAATAAAAAAAATAAAAATTCAAATATATATAAATTATAAAATTTTTTAAAAAGAATTAATAAAAACTATTTATAATATATAAAAAAGCATTTTATTATTATAATAATAATTAATAATAATAATAATAATTAATTAATAATAATTAATTAATAATAATTATCTAAAAATAATATTTTTTAATAAAATAATAAAAATACTAAATTATAATAAATAAATGATTGATGTATTATACTTTTGATAATAATAATTAATAATAATTAAAAATGAAAAAAAATAATAATAATAATAATAATAATTATATGATTTAATAAATTTTATTAAGCAAATAATTAGTATACAATACTGCTATGGATAATAATTAATTATTATATAAAATAAAAAAAAAAATTAAATTAAAAAAAAGTATATAATAAATATAAATTATTTTAAATTTTCATCATTACTATCATTATTTTAATTAGGATAAATTAATAGATAGATTTTTTTTTTTTTTTGTTAAATATATATATCAATATAATATTCGTATACCCTCCTCTTTGTATAATAATAAAAATAATGATTAATGGTAATGATAATAATAATATATATCATAATGTTTAATTATTATCTTAGTGCTATTATTATCTTCATTGACCTTTATTATGAACAAAACTTTACTTATTTTTTATGTATTTCCATATTAAAAAAAAAAATTGAATTGCACCATTTTTAATTACTCTTTTTTTTTTTTTTTTTTTATATCCTAATAATTATCTTTTATTAACTGTACATATTCAGTTCTCATTATGGCATTTCCTCTTTTTTTTTTCTTTTTTTTTTTTTTTATTTTGTCTTCTTTTTACTTTATTATAATATTATTAGGATTATTGGTAACTATAAACGTTACCTTCATTTGGTTTTTTTTTTTTTTTTTTTTTTATTTTATTTTTTTTTATTTTTATTATATTTAATAATATTACTATGAATTTGAGTTTATAAGTAAATTTTATTTTAATTCTTCTTGTTTTATGGCTACTCCAAATATTTTTTAGGTTTATTTTGCCTAAAGTTCTAAACAAAAAATTTTTTTTCATTTTTTTTTTACAGTTGCTGAAATTAAAAATTTTATAAAAAAATAATATATTTATACATATATTACAATATATTACAATATACTAAATTTATATTTGACTCCAGATTGAAACTTTCAAAATTTTATTTTTTATTTTTAAATGTCTTCATTCAATTAAAATATTTATTTATAATATATTAATAATATAAAGCAATTTATGCAATATACAATGAATACATATATTAATGAATTATTCCTAAAATATTAAAAACACATATATTCCAATGTATTTGTGAATATATTATAATATATGTTTTATAATAATAATTAAATATTAACTAATACATTAGCATTTATTCAATATGAATAAATGTAGGAGTATCTATTTATAATATATTAGTGTATATTCCATTATATGTAAATAGTAAAATTTATTTATATAGAATGAATATAAAATAAAAATGATTAATAAATAGAATATTATAAATAAATATAATAAATATAATTATTATAAATAAATAATATATTATTTAATATAAATTATTATATATTCCTATATTTCTTGATTTTGATAATTATAAAAATATTTATTTATTTATTTTTATAATTATTATTTATTTATTTATTTATTTATTTATTTATTTATTTATTTATTTATTTATTTATTTATTTATTATAATTTGTATAATAATTATTATGATTTATTATTAATTATTATTTATTATTATTCACTGAAAAGATTAATATTTATTATTTAATAATTATTAATAATTATTAAATAAAAATTAATTATTATTTAAAATTGAATATTTATTATTCAATATTATTATAAATATAATAATTTTTATTTTATTCTTTTTTTTTTTTTTAATATATAAAGAAAAATTTTTAATGGTAAATTTAAACATTTTTAATTTTTTTTTTTTTTTTTTTAGTTATTTCATCTTTTTTTTTTTTTTTTTTTTATTTTATTTTATATAATTTTATCATTTATTTAATAAAATAAAACAAACAAAAGATAAAGAAGGAATAAAAAAGAAAGAAAAAGAAAATAAGAAATAAAAGATTAGTGAATATATATATTATTAAAAAAAAAAAAAAAAGTTATATATATTATTTTCTTTAAAAAAGGGGGAATTTATCTGATTAGATCCTTTTTTTTAAAAAAAATATTAAATTCTTAATTTATATATATAATCTATTCTTTTTATTTTATATATATATAAATAGAAAGAATATTTTTATATCATTTTAATTTATACTTCTAAAATATACCAAATCAATTAAATTTTTACTATTTATTATTATATACCAATATTCACTTTTATCTTTTATATATATATGTAATTTTGAAATTTCATCAATTTTTTTTTTTTTACCTATTTTTTTAAATAGTATTATTCTTATTAAATTATTTTATAATATATTTTTTTTTTAAAAAAAAAAAAAAAAAAAAAAAAAAAATTATTATTAAAACTATTATATGAATATATATATTTATTCATATAATTCTTTAATAAAATATACCTTTGGTGTAAAAGCAATAAATTATTATATTTATTACTTATCCACCTTTTATTATTATTACTAAATAATATTAACTTTTATTTTTTATTTTGTATCTTCAGTACTAAATATATATATATAAATTTATATATTTATATATATATATATATATATTAAAAAAAAAAAAAAAAAAAGCAAAGGAAACAGTTTTCAAATATCGATTCAATTATATTCTTATCAATATCATTTCCTAATCTCTAACAGTGTATATCTTTTTTTTTTCTTTTTTTTTTTTTTTTTTTTTTTAACTTATTGTAAAAATTAATACTACTACTACTAATAATAATAATAATAATAAATGTTTTTAAAAATATACCACTTTTATTATTAAAGAACAAAGTAAAAAAAAAAAAAAAAAAAAGAGAGAGAAAAAAAAAAAAAAAAAAAAAAAAAAAAAAAAGAATATAAAGAATATAAAGATATCAATATCATAAAATAAAAATAAAAAAAAAAAAAAAAAAAAAAAAAAAAAAAAAAAAAAAAAAAAAAAACAGGAAATGAAATTTTTATTAAGAAAAGTATATATAAAAAAATCAAATTTTATAATAAATATCTACATCAAAGCATAAAAATTATAAAATATTTAAAATTATATATTTTTATTTATATTTTTTAATTAAAGTTAATAGAATAATATTTTTTATCAAGTATCTATAACAAATTAAATTATTAACCAACATCTAAATAAATCATAAAAGAATAGAATGGGGTTATTCTCATTTTTTAATCAATTTAATAATACTTCAGATATTAAAGATGACGAAAATAATTTAACTCATAATTTAAAGAAAAACAGAGATAAACAAATCTCTTATGAAAATCTATGTTGTTCAAATATTCCTAAG
>JACVTC010000006.1:357500-455000 GCA_016946835.1 Neocallimastix lanati (nom. inval.)
AATATTTGAGTTTTTTTTTTTTTTTAAAAAAATATATATATATATATATATAGTACCTTCTTGCACCAGCATCGTAAAGTCTTTGATAATATTCAGAAGAGAGTTCACCAACACTTATTGCTACTTGTAATCCTTTACATTCACTTAATGGTCGATTAAAACGTTTAGATTCTAATTCTCGACTTCTCTTTTTAATTTTTTTTATAAGATCTTCTAACCAATCAATTCTTTCTGGAGTTGTAATTTCTCCTGATTGTAACATGAATGTACCATAACCATTGTTAAAAACAACGTCACTGCACCTCAATATATCTTCCTGACTCATACAATATCGTTTTAAACTTTTTATACTACGTCGTACCCCACAATATTTACAATTTTTTTCACACTGATTTGAAAATTCAACAATACCTCTTAAATAAATTTTATTTTGGAAAAAACGTTGAGTAACACTTTCAGCATGGTTAAACATTGCTTGAACCACTTTTTTATCTTTTGTAGTGATTAATGCATGCAATTCATTTCTATTCAATTTTAAAATTTGACCTGGTTCCAATTTACTAATTGAATAAAAATTATATATATAAAAATACGAATAGATGATTTTAACGAATGTTTTAAATTGTATAAACAATAACGTTTATTTATATTACAAAATTTAAACTACCACTTACGTTAAACCTAAAAAGTTTTTAAAAGCGGCTATTTAAAAAAAAAATAATAATAATAATTATTAAACAATGTCCATAACGAAATTATTAATTTAATCATAATATTCCTTAAATAAATCAATTTCTCATTTTTATATAAATTATATTTAAAAAATAATAATAACAAAAATAAATAATTAAAATTAAAATTAAAATAAAAATAAAAATAAAAATAAAATGGATTGACATTGACGATAAATACTTACTAGTATCTAATTCTTGTGTTGAGGTAGTAGTTGACAAATTAAGTTTTTGGCTATTATTTAATTTTAATAAATTAACCTTATTTAATGTTAGTTTATTGAAAAGTGTTGGCTTAAGTTGATTTACTTTATTTAAAGTAAATTTTGGTTTTATATTTCCCAATGTTGAGGATAACATTTTGTATAAATTATATTATTAAGATAGTTTTTTTTTTTTTTTTTTTTTTTTTTAAAAAAAAAAAAAATAGAATGAACTAATTTACTGATATTAATTTTATTTAATTATTCTAATTATTCAATAATTAAATAGAATTTAAAAGGTATAAATATAAATAATAGAACTGATTTTAATAATATTACTATAAAAATATTATATAAAATTCATAATCTTCTATTAATATATTGAATAAAAAAGAAGATAAAAAAAAAAAAGTTTAATTTATATACTTAAATTTATTTTTTTTTTTTTTTTTATTAGTATTTTTATTATTATTATTATTTATTTATTTTTATAATATAAATATAATAATTAATAGTTCGATTTTTTATTTTTTGAACTGTTTTTATTAATGTTTAATTAAAAATAAATAAATATATATATATATAATATATATATAAAATAACTTATTACAAAAAAAATTATTTATTCATTCATTAATTTATTTATTTATTTATTTATTATTCATTTAATTTACTTTGAATGTAGAGTATACAATATTGGAAATGTTGATATTATTAAAGATTTAATTTGTTATGGAGCTGAAATAAATAGTTATTGTGCCTTAATGTATGCCTGTAAGGAACAAAATTTTGACATAATAAAATATTTGGTTGAAAAAAAATGTAGATATCAATTTATGTAAACAATATAGGTTTTTATTCTTGTTAATATGACAATGAAAAAATTGCTCAGTATTTAATTGATCAAGCTGCTGATATCAAAATAATATCAAAAGATAGAACTATTTCCTTAATCAGTGACTGCCTAAAAATGAAATCATATAGAGTTGGTAAAATACTTAATGAACCAGGAACTTGTTATTAATTCTGTAAATCTTCGAAGCAGTTCAGCATTAATTTATGTATAAAAAAAAACAATAATTTCTTTATTTATGGAAAAATATTTGATTGAACATGCTCTATTGAATCAAAAAGACCCCAAAGACAGTTCAGGATTATTAATAGGTTCAAAGGAAAAATAATTTAGAATAAATTTATTATCTATTTAATAAATCATAGGGCAGATATTAATCAGCATGATGACAAAGGTAATAATACCTTTAATGATTGCTTGTGAGAATAATAGTTTTTCCAGTATAAAATATTTAGTATATTTAAGTATAAATATTAATCATCATAATAATGAAAGTGAAACAGTATTAAAGGAGGCATAGTCTACAAGCCCTCTTGAAAATATCTAATTTTTATTAAAGAATGGAGTTTATGTCAATTAACTATAGCAACCAAGCGAATAACTTTAATGGTTCTTTATTTATTGCTTATAACCAAAGTAATATGGAAATTATATAAATATTTAATGGAAAGTGGTGGTGATGTAGATGTTCATTACGACAAAAAAAAAAAAAGGAAACACTTTTAATGAAACTATTTAAAAAAAAAAAAAAAAAAAAAGAATCAAATCGACCTTATAAATTATATTATCACTTTTTGGAGCCGATGTTAATAAATAGTCTAAGTTTGAAAAAAAATACAGTTTTAATGTTTGCCTGTGAGAATAATAACCAAGAAATAGTTAATTGCTTGATAAATAATAAAATCAATGTCAATCTGTATAATGGGTATGGTTCAACAGCATTAATAATAGTATGTGAAAATAATAATTAAACAATATTTTTAAGTTTAATCAATGTTGGTGGTCATCTCAAGATATTGATCTATGTAATGTGAAGAGAAGAACAGAAGTAATGAAGTCTATTATGATTGATAATAAGGAGATAATCCAATATTAAATAGAGCATGAAGCAGATCATGTAAAAAATATTTAATAAAGAAGGGAATCAAAAATCAATAAAACAAAGTAATAAAGGGCAATCTAATTCTTATATTTCAATCTAGAAATATAATCATTGTTCAGTATCTTATTCAAAACCATGCCTTTATTGATTTTTGTGATGTAAATGATGATCCGGCAGTAGTCTATGCTTATAAAAATTAACATTTTAATATTGTTAAATACATATTTAATTTGAATGAAGAAGAAGAAGAATAAGAAGAAGAAGAGGAAGAGGAGGAGAAGGAAAAAGAGAAAGAGAAAGAGAGGAAGATGAAATTTATACTTTATTTATTTATTTTTTTTTATTATATTATTTTTCTATTCTCATTGAATATCCATCTACAAATAGTCTAAAACATATGTATTACACTTATTGGTTTGAATCTTGAATACTAATTTTATTTTTTTAACAAATAGCTATTTGATATCATATATAATATCATCTAATTTTAGTGCACAATCTTGAAGGCATAATTATCTAGTTTATACTATATGAATATTAAAAGTTATAAAGAAGAATAAAGAAATATTTTATATTGTATAAAAAAAATAAAAATAATAATAATAATAATAATAATAATAATAATAATATATATATATATGTATATATCAAATATTTTAATGAACGATATTTTTCAGATGGATCAGTTGATATAGACTTGAATTATAATAAAGTTTATAGTAGATGTAATCAATAATATAATTAAAAAAATTTAAAAGAATATTGAAAAATGATTTTTATGGAGTCAAAAAATTTAAAAGAATATTGAAAAATGATTTTTATGAAGGAGTCAAAATATAATAGTTCAATGGATAACTAACATTTAATTGTATACTATTTATCATAGTATAAAAAATTATATTTATTATATATATATAAAAAAAAAATAATAAACTCAATAATAATTATCTTCTTAAATTATTATATATATTCTCTAAATTTTTATATATGGATATTATATATTATTATAAAAAAAAAAAAAAAAAAAAAAAAAAAAAAAAAAAATTATGCCAAATTATATTGACAATTTATTATTACTAAAAATATGTATATATTATATTATTATAATAAAAATGAATATCCTTTATTAATACTTAATGTATAAATTATTATTATTCTCATTTGCATTATCGTTTCGATGTCGTTAATATCTTAAAAAGTTTCAAACACCTAAATTTCCTAATTTTAACAATGACCAAAAACAAGTTGTTTTTTTTTAATAAATTGTAATTTAATTAAATTAAAAAAGTTTATATTATTATTTTTTTTTATTGTTTGTTTTTATTTTAAAAATTAATTTTTATTAAATAAAAAATAAGTCTATATAAGATGTTTATAAATAAGTAATATTTAAATAAAGAAAAAATATTAAAAAAGAAGTTCATGCTCTATATATTTTATTTATTATTTTGATAAAATATAAAAAAAAGTACACTACTTGAAAATTTTTAATACCAAAATATTGCATAATTATTTTATTATTTTATTATTTTAAAGAATAAAATTGAAAAATGAAAAATATATAAGTAAAAAAAAAAAAAAAAAAAAAAAAAATAGTAGTAATCCTTTTTTTATCTTAAAAAAATAATATATATATATATATGTGTGTGTGGTTTAAATACTGTATTGAATTACTATTGTTATTATATATTTCATTATAAGTAATATTTTTTATGATTGATATAATTTATTTAATAAATATAATATTTTTAATATTGAATATTGTATTGTTATAAGAAGATATTAATAATATTAAAATTAATTTTAATAATTATAATAATGATTTAATATATATATATATTTTATATTAATATTTTGAACTGTTTTAGTTATATAAATAAGTTAATAATTGTATATATTTTTAAAAAATGAGTACTCCCAATTTTTAATGTTTTAAACACTTCATTCTCTATTTTTTTTTTTTTTATTTATTATTAATTAAAAATTTTAAAATATTTTAATATATTTTTATTTTATATATATTTCTACATTGTATATTATATATTATAAAATATATTTTTTTCTTTTATTATTATTATTTAACAATAATTTATATAAATATTTTATACAACTTCAGATATACATAATTATTTTTTTTTAAAATAAAAAAAGAATATATATATATAAAATTATATAAAAAAAAATATATTACATTATAATGATTAATTTTTTTTATAAATATATTTCTATTTAAATAAAATAGAAAAAGGTTATATGATAATTTACTAATAAATAAATATTAATTATTACTATTATTATGATTAGTTTTCATAATTATTACTATTATAATAAATTATTTCTATTTTCTAAAATAAGATATTTATTCATAGGCACTCATTCCAAGACATTCTTCCATAGTAACAGATCTGTAACCAGCTCCTAATAAGGTATCAATTTCAGCCTTAGCTAAAGCTAAAATACCATTAAGAGAATCACCTTCATACTTTAAGTGATTTAAGGTAATGATTGGTTGTCCAATAGTTTGTTTGATAGCACTGACAGCGTAATTAATATCACCACCATTACTGTAATCCATTGGATCAACATTCCAAGTAACAGCAGCATTATAGCCAAGACCTTGAAGAGCACCCATAACAGTTTGATTACCTCTACCGGAACCATATGGTGGACGCATGAAGACTGGCTTCTTACCAATAACCTTGTAGACAGCATCAGTAATCTTATTCATTTCATCAAGAATTTGATCATAACTTAATTGAGTAAGATCTTGATGAGAGAAGGTGTGAGTACCAATGATATGACCTTCACTATCCATTCTCTTAATAATTCTAGCCCATTCTGGATTACTACTATCCATGTAGAATTTACCAAGAACGAAGAAAGTAGCCTTAACTCCCTTTTCCTTTAAAAGATCTAAAATAGCATCAGCATATTCAGTTGGTCCATCATCATAAGTCATAGCCCAATCCTTTGGATTAACACATTGAGTGTAGAATTGGAATCCATTACCCTTTGGATATTTTGGAGCGGCTGGAACTGGGGCTGGAGCTTGTGCTGGAGCTGGAGCAGCGGCATTACCACTATTATTATTAATGTAAACCTTAGCATATGGGAAATCGGCTGTACCACTAGTACCTCCATTGTTACTACCAGCTTCTCCTAATACCTTAGCTTCATGCATAACACCAAGTTTCATTCCAAGTTTTTCCCATTGAGCAAAGTGTGCTGAAATATCAATCGTACCACAGTCACGAGCTTCCTTACGAATACTGAAGTATTGAGTGAAAGTGGTATCACCATCAATAGAAGGTCCAGTACGAGTGTTCTTGTAAACAGTGTATTCAGCACCATCAATAACGAAATCTCCAAACTTAGTATCACCAACCCAATCAGCTGGACGGTATTGACTAAGCCAGTTATCAACAATGTAGTATTCAACAAGTGGTTGTCTTGTCCAACCGTAAACACCAACGAAGGAGTAATCAACATTAGCAATGTTTTGTTTGACAAGTTTGAAATCAGCATACATGTGACCAATTTGTTGGTGAGATTGAGTAGAATCGAAGGAGAGACCAGCACGACATAAGTAGTCACCAGCATTTTGGAAAGAACAAGAGAAGGAACCATCAGAATAGAAAGTAGCACTGTTAGAACCACTGTCAGCCCATAATTCATAACCTACATCACCAATAGTACTTACGGTGTTACTATAGTTAGTAACACTTTGACCAGAATGCTTAGCAGAACTACAGAAGTTTGAGGCAGCGGCTGGAGCTGGAGCAGCTTGAACTGGAGCTTGAGCAGCTGGAGCTTGAGCTTGAGCGGCTGGGGCTTGAGCTTGAGCGGCTGGGGCTTGGGCTGGAGCAGCAGCAGCATTACCACCATTATTGTTGATGTAAACCTTAGCATATGGGAAATCGGCTGTACCACTAGTACCTCCATTGTTACTACCAGCTTCTCCTAATACCTTAGCTTCATGCATGACACCAAGTTTCATTCCAAGTTTTTCCCATTGAGCAAAGTGTGCTGAAATATCAATCGTACCACAGTCACGAGCTTCCTTACGAATACTGAAGTATTGAGTGAAAGTGGTATCACCATCAATAGAAGGTCCAGTACGAGTGTTTTTGTAAACAGTGTATTCAGCACCATCAATAACAAAATCACCAAACTTAGTATCACCAACCCAATCAGCTGGACGGTATTGACTAAGCCAGTTATCAACAATGTAGTATTCAACAAGTGGTTGTCTAGTCCAACCGTAAACACCAACGAAGGAGTAATCAACATTAGCAATGTTTTGTTTGACAAGTTTGAAATCAGCATACATGTGACCAATTTGTTGGTGAGATTGAGTAGAATCGAAGGAGAGACCAGCACGACATAAGTAGTCACCAGCATTTTGGAAAGAACAAGAGAAGGAACCATCAGAATAGAAAGTAGCACTGTTAGAACCACTGTCAGCCCATAATTCATAACCTACATCACCAATAGTACTTACAGTGTTACTATAGTTAGTAACACTTTGACCAGAATGCTTAGCAGAACTACAGAAGTTTGAGGCAGCGGCTGGAGCTGGAGCAGCTTGAACTGGAGCTTGTGCAACTGGGGCTTGTGCAACTGGGGCTTGAGCTTGAGCGGCTGGGGCTGGGGCTGGAGCGGCAGCAGCATTACCACCATTATTATTAATGTAAACCTTAGCATATGGGAAATCGGCGGTACCACTAGTACCTCCATTGTTACTACCAGCTTCTCCTAATACCTTAGCTTCATGCATAACACCAAGTTTCATTCCAAGTTTTTCCCATTGAGCAAAGTGTGCTGAAATATCAATCGTACCACAGTCACGAGCTTCCTTACGAATACTGAAGTATTGAGTGAAAGTAGTATCACCATCAATAGAAGGTCCAGTACGAGTGTTCTTGTAAACAGTGTATTCAGCACCATCAATAACGAAATCTCCAAACTTAGTATCACCAACCCAATCAGCTGGACGGTATTGACTAAGCCAATTATCAACAATGTAGTATTCAACAAGTGGTTGTCTAGTCCAACCGTAAACACCAACGAAGGAGTAATCAACATTAGCAATGTTTTGTTTGACAAGTTTGAAATCAGCATACATGTGACCAATTTGTTGGTGAGATTGAGTAGAATCGAAGGAGAGACCAGCACGACATAAGTAGTCACCAGCATTTTGGAAAGAACAAGAGAAGGAACCATCAGAATAGAAAGTAGCACTGTTAGAACCACTGTCAGCCCATAATTCATAACCTACATCACCAATAGTACTTACGGTGTTACTATAGTTAGTAACACTTTGACCAGAATGCTTAGCAGAACTACAGAAGTCAGAAGCAGCAGCAGCTTGGACTGGAGCTGGAGCTGGAGCGGCTTGAGCAACCGGAGCGTCAACTACAGCTTTAACTTGAGCTTGAGCAACTGGGGCTGGAGCGGCAGCGGCAACTGGAGCAGCGGCATTACCACCATTATTATTAATGTAAACCTTAGCATATGGGAAATCAGCGGTACCACTAGTACCTCCATTGTTACTACCAGCTTCTCCTAATACCTTAGCTTCATGCATAACACCAAGTTTCATTCCAAGTTTTTCCCATTGAGCAAAGTGTGCTGAAATATCAATCGTACCACAGTCACGAGCTTCCTTACGAATACTGAAGTATTGAGTGAAAGTAGTATCACCATCAATAGAAGGTCCAGTACGAGTGTTCTTGTAAACAGTGTATTCAGCACCATCAATAACGAAATCTCCAAACTTAGTATCACCAACCCAATCAGCTGGACGGTATTGACTAAGCCAGTTATCAACAATGTAGTATTCAACAAGTGGTTGTCTAGTCCAACCGTAAACACCAACGAAGGAGTAATCAACATTAGCAATGTTTTGTTTGACGAGTTTGAAATCAGCATACATGTGACCAATTTGTTGGTGAGATTGAGTAGAATCGAAGGAGAGACCAGCACGACATAAGTAGTCACCGGCATTTTGGAAAGAACAAGAGAAGGAACCATCAGAATAGAAAGTAGCACTGTTAGAACCACTGTCAGCCCATAATTCATAACCTACATCACCAATAGTACTTACAGTGTTACTATAGTTAGTAACACTTTGACCAGAATGCTTAGCAGAACTACAGAAGTCAGAAGCAGCAGCAGCTTGGACTGGAGCTGGAGCTGGAGCGGCTTGAGCAACCGGAGCGTCAACTACAGCTTTAACTTGAGCTTGAGCAACTGGGGCTGGAGCGGCAGCGGCAACTGGAGCAGCGGCATTACCACCATTATTGTTGATGTAAACCTTAGCATATGGGAAATCAGCGGTACCACTAGTACCTCCATTGTTACTACCAGCTTCTCCTAATACCTTAGCTTCATGCATAACACCAAGTTTCATTCCAAGTTTTTCCCATTGAGCAAAGTGTGCTGAAATATCAATCGTACCACAGTCACGAGCTTCCTTACGAATACTGAAGTATTGAGTGAAAGTGGTATCACCATCAATAGAAGGTCCAGTACGAGTGTTCTTGTAAACAGTATATTCAGCACCATCAATAACGAAATCTCCAAACTTAGTATCACCAACCCAATCAGCTGGACGGTATTGACTAAGCCAGTTATCAACAATGTAGTATTCAACAAGTGGTTGTCTTGTCCAACCGTAAACACCAACGAAGGAGTAATCAACATTAGCAATGTTTTGTTTGACAAGCTTGAAATCAGCATACATGTGACCAATTTGTTGGTGAGATTGAGTAGAATCGAAGGAGAGACCAGCACGACATAAGTAGTCACCGGCATTTTGGAAAGAACAAGAGAAGGAACCATCAGAATAGAAAGTAGCACTGTTAGAACCACTGTCAGCCCATAATTCATAACCTACATCACCAATAGTACTTACAGTGTTACTATAGTTAGTAACACTTTGACCAGAATGCTTAGCAGAACTACAGAAGTTAGAACCAGAAGCGGCTGGAGCTGGAGCAGCTTGAACTGGAGCTTGTGCAACTGGAGCTTGAGCTTGAGCAACTGGGGCTTGAGCTTGTGGAGCTGGGGCTGGAGCTGGAGCAGCAGCAGCATTACCACCATTATTATTAATGTAAACCTTTGCATATGGGAAATCAGCGGTACCACTAGTACCTCCATTGTTACTACCAGCTTCTCCTAATACCTTAGCTTCATGCATGACACCAAGTTTCATTCCAAGTTTTTCCCATTGAGCAAAGTGTGCTGAAATATCAATCGTACCACAGTCACGAGCTTCCTTACGAATACTGAAGTATTGAGTGAAAGTAGTATCACCATCAATAGAAGGTCCAGTACGAGTGTTCTTGTAAACAGTGTATTCAGCACCATCAATAACGAAATCTCCAAACTTAGTATCACCAACCCAATCAGCTGGACGGTATTGACTAAGCCAGTTATCAACAATGTAGTATTCAACAAGTGGTTGTCTTGTCCAACCGTAAACACCAACGAAGGAGTAATCAACATTAGCAATATTTTGTTTGACGAGTTTGAAATCAGCATACATGTGACCAATTTGTTGGTGAGATTGAGTAGAATCGAAGGAGAGACCAGCACGACATAAGTAATCACCAGCATTTTGGAAAGAACAAGAGAAGGAACCATCAGAATAGAAAGTAGCACTGTTAGAACCACTGTCAGCCCATAATTCATAACCTACATCACCAATAGTACTTACGGTGTTACTATAGTTAGTAACACTTTGACCAGAATGCTTAGCAGAACTACAGAAACTTTGTGCGCTAACAAAACCAGCTGTAGCAAGAGAAAATAAGATTTGATTAATATTGAAAGATTTCATTTTTTTTTCAATTGATAACAATAATTTAAAATTAATATACAAATATAAATAAATTAAGATATTATAATAAAAAATATATATATATATATACAATATATATAAATTTTTTTCTATTTTTTTATTTATTTATAAATTTTTAATATACAACTAATTTTCAACCAGTGAAAAAAGAACTATAAATTATGATAAAAAATTTATATGTATTATAATTATTAAAAAAATACAATTAAAAATTTGTAGTTTTGAAAATAGTAAAGAAAATGTACTTCTTTTTATATTCAATTTTTATTTTATTAATTTTTATATTTAGTTTTTTGTTTTTTTGTTTTTTTTTTTTTTTTTTGTTTATTCGTTTTGTATTATGATAAAACGAAAAAAAAGAATATAAACTTTATTAATTAATAAATACAAGCAGTAAAATTAATATCGAATGATACTCTATTTAACATTTATAAGAACAGTCAATAAACTTTTTATATTTAATTGTGTTTTTGTTTTAGATAGATTAAAAATATTAATATTATTTCAATTAAATGTCAACCTATTTTAGCGGCCATTTTTTTTAGGTCTAAATATTCATATTTATTAAAGTTTATGATATTAATTTATTTAATATAAAATTTAATTTATTTATATGAAAATTGAAATTAAGAAACTATAATTAAATTAAATAAATAAATATTTAAATAATTATTAAATAAATAATTAATTAAAAATAAATAAATAAAAATAATTAAGTAAATAAATTAATATATAAATTAAATTAAAATGATATTTAATATATAAATATCAATATATACATATTAACAAATTATTTTGTGTTTTTTTAAATTAATTCTATTTCACATTTTACTATATACTATCTCTAATATCAATTTCAAAAAAATTCATTATAATATTTAAAATAATAGTAATTGGGATAAGAATAATTCTATAACAGATGAAATATTTATTAAAATTTATTTATTTTATTAATTTTTTATGTTATTTATTTATTATGATTTATTGAATATTTTATTTTAAATACTTTTAATTCAACATTCTATTTATATTACTTTTATAGATATTATATCAAATTATATTTTTTTTTATTATGTATATATTTTTTTATAATTTTTATTTTAACTTTTATCTTTAATTTTTAATATTTCCTTTATTGTTTTCCTTTTCCTTTTAATTTTATTTTTATTTTGTTTAATGTTTAATAACATTAAATAAAGTTTTATATAGATTATCTTTTAATTATATTTTATATCATTATTCAATTTATAACGGTATAATAAAGTTTCCATTATAGAATATTCATATGTTTCATGTAATAAAAAAAAACAAAATAATAAAATAAAAACAAAATTGAGATTATTAATTTAAAATATGGATAGCATGAAAATAAAATAAAAAAAAAAAAGTGTGGAGACTTTTTTCTTTTTATTTTATTTTTTTTTTTTTTTTTTTAATGAAATTATTAATTTTTTTTTTTTTTTTAAATGTATAAATATGTAAATTAATTTTTTTATCCTTTTTTTTTTTAATAAAAAAAATAAAAAATATGAAATGTGAAATATAAAGACAACAATTAAAAAAAAAAAAATAATTTCAAGGATTTCTTGGAAACAAATATATACTCTTCTGTGATATTAATTAAAAATTGTTTAATTCTCTCTCTCTTTTTTTTTTTTTTTTTTTTTTTTTTGGTTGTTGTTTTTATTAACATTATATGAACTTCAATAATTAACAATTTAAACATTAGAAAAAAAAATAGGCATAAATTAAAATTAATATAATTAGAAAAAGGAAAAATAAACAATTTATAATTTATAATAATAATAATAATTTTATTATTGTAATTAATGATATTTTTAATTTCTTCTTTATTAAAAAATAAAATGTATTACTTTTATATGTATATGTTTATATTGGTTAAAAAGTAGTAAATCATTTCATTTATATATAGTAATTACCAATAATAATAAATAAATAATAAATAATAAATAATAATAAATAAATAAATAAATAACCAGAAATTTAATTGATACAAATAAAATTAAAAAATTTAAATATATAAGGAAAAAAAAATATAAAACATGAAATGGACATGGGTGATTTTAAATAAATCTGACAATTTATTATTATTGTAGACAAAATTACTAAAAAAGGAAATTTTAATTTTTAATATAAAAACTATTCAATATGATACAATTTAAAAAAAAAAAAAAAAGTTGAATTAAATATTAAAATATATCATTATTATTATTATGATTATTATTATTATTATTATTATTATTATTATTATTATTATTATTATTATTATTATTATTATTATTATTATTATTATTATTATTATTATTATTATTATTATTATTATTATTATTATTATTATTATTATTATTATTATTATTATTATTATTATTATTTATTATTATTATTATTATTTATTATTATTTATTATTATTATTATTATTTATTATTTTTATTATTATTATTTTTATTTATTATTAAAATTACGAATAAACATAAAAATTTTTAATTTTCTTTCTACCGATAATTGGTTATAATTTAAAAGTGGTAGTTATTGATAAATCAAATAAGATAAAAGTAGAATACAAATATTTTATATCATTTATTACCTTTCATTTATTTTTTTTTTCTACCTTTTAAAAAGGTAGATAAAATAAATTAAAATGACATCCCTTTTCTCTTTTCTCTCTCTATCTTTATTATCTTTAATATCTTTAATTAGTAATAAATTAATATATATTATATATTATTTATAACATGAAATAATATTATTTAAAGTTGTTTTATTTATGTTTCTGTTTTATGGTTAAAAATTAAATTCTAATAAAATATCTGTTACATTTTAATTTGTTGGAATTAGAGACTTTTTTTTTTGGGATAAATGAGTACAATATTTAATAAGAAAAAAATTTAATTAAATATATATTAAAAAAATTTAATAAAAAATATGTCTTATGTCTATTACTTTTTTAATTATTATACTTTATATAATTTTATATTTATATATATAAATTTATTTTTTATATATAATTTTATATTTATATATATATTTATATTTATATATAATTTTATATATAATTTTATATTTTCATATCTTTTATAAAAGTATATTTATAATTATTTGGATTTTTATATCTTTTATATATATTTAAATATATTTATATATTAACATATTTAAACAACAATATTTTTTATATTTATTTTTAAATTTATATATTTATATTTAATATATATTATTATTTTATTTCATAACATGTTAAAACTTTTAATAAATGAATTTAATTTTTAATAAATGAATTTTTAATTTTCTATAAATTAAAATGAAAATTGAAAAAAAAAAAAAAAAAATAAAATAATCATTATAAAACACTGTGGGTATTTTATAATAAACAAAAAAAAAAAAAAAAAAAAAAAAAAGAGTTTATTTATTTTATATTTTATAATGGACAGTTAATATATATGTGATTAATTTAAAAAATATTATGAGACAATAATTGACTTTAGTTTATCTTATTTTAATGTATTTTTTTTTTTTTTTTTTTTTTTTATTTTTAAATATATCTTTGTTTATATCAATATTATTATTCTTTTTTTTATTCTTTATAGTTTTCATAACATTATGATCCATTACTTTTATATATATATATTAAATTGTTATTAGTTCATTAAATATTTTCAAAGAAGCTATATTTCAATTTATAAAACTAATATAACTTATATAATTCAAATTAAAACTTAAAATCATTAATAATAATTTAAGAAATTTTAGTAGTAGTAGTAGTAGTAGTAATAGTACAGCATTTATTTTATTTTTTTTTTTTTTTTATTAATTATTGTCCTAATTATTATTTCATTATTTTAATTTATAACATTATTTTTATCTTTAAACACAATTTTATAATATTTCTTCTTATTAATTATCATATAAAGTTTCAAATAACATTTGGTTTGAAATGTTTCATAATAAATTTTATACCACAAAACTAAACAGAATTTTTTAGATTAACACAATTTATATAATTTTTATAATGATTAAACTTTTTTTTTTCTTTCTTTTTTCTTCTTTTTTATCTTTTAAAATAAAAAAAGAAAGTAAAAATAAAACATGACTAACCATTTAAATATAAAGAACCATCTTTATATAAATAAAGATATAGATATTGATTATTTTATTTTATTAGTTTTAAATAAAAATTATATATATATATATATATATGATATAACTTATTAATATTTTATATTTTCTCATTTTATTACAAAAAACAATATAAATAAATAAACTATTTTATGTTTACAATAATATAGAATAAAAAAAATAATAATAATAACTTTAAATAAAATATTAATTATAATAATAACTACTAAAAATAAAATTACTATTCCATACTTTATTAATTTTTAATAATAAAAATAAAGATATTTAGTACTTATATAAATATATTTATATTTTATTTTGAATAATTAATTTTTTTTCATAGCCGCTATTATTGGGATCTTTAACTTTATTTATTTATTTATTTATTTATTTATTTATTTATTTATTTATTTATTTATTTATTTATTTATTTATTTATTTATTTATTTATTTATTTATTTATTTATTTATTTATTTATTTATTTATTTATTTATTTATTTGTTTGTTTGTTTATTTATTTATTTATTTATTTATTTATTTATTTATTTGTTTGTTTGTTTGTTTGTTTGTTTGTTTGTTTGTTTAATTATTTATTTACTAATTACATTTTTATTTTATTAATAAAATATATATATATAATAAAAAAATATTATTTGGCCAAATTGAGCATAATAATTTTTTAAACAGAAAATATGAAATAAAAATTAATATTCAAAATAAAGTAAATTATGGTCTTCTCCTACAGAGGTACTGGATCGGCTAGCCTGCTTTACTGTATTTTCAGCGTTGGCACTCCTGATTAGTTTGCTCCTTTACCGTCGGACTGGCAATCCTTATTGAATACTAACCCTTGGTATAATTTCTGTAAAGAGAGCTGCAGATCTTGTTGGAACACCTAACACAATGTCATCCTGCAAAGCGACCTCCATAACAGCAACGTTTATCACAAATAGAGATTCCAAATTTATCACATTTATTAGAAATGACATTAATAATCAAGTTAAATAAAATTGGTGAGAGGGGACAACCTTGACAAACACCTTTCTTAGCACTAAATGATTCCGATAATTGTCTATCAACCCTTACACAAGCCTTAGAATATAAGTATAAGTTTTCAATAAAATTATAGCACTTTCCTCTAATACCTAAGTGATGAATTTTCATTAATACATTATATATGGAAAGAGAGTCATACACTTTTTTTAAGGTTCAAAAAAAAGCATGGTAAGTATCCTTATTGTCAAATTTCCGTCTCTGATATATAATTCTTAATGTATTTTAAAGACTTATACATTCTTCTCGGTTACGAAATCTATATTGTTTAGGTCATATAAATCCTTTATCAATTGTATATTTAGAGATTCTGTTAGCTATGATTTTTGTTATAATTTTTAACCCACTATTGATAAGAGAGATGCTAAGATAGTTATTACAACCTAATGTATCGCCCTTTTCACGAAAAGAAAATATTAATGCGTTATTCCATGATTTTGAGAAATCACCATTCCAAATACGATAGATTAAGATATTTAAAGCCAGATGAAATATTATAATTATTTTTACTTTATTCTTCTAAATCATCTTTACCAAGGAATCAAAGCTTTGAAGAATTCCATTGTAATCTCATCAGGACCACAAGCTTTAAAGTTAGGAGTGGATGAGATTGCCTCGCTAATTTCTTCATCACTAATATCTTGGTTAATTTCCTATTCTTGTTGTTTTGGATTTTCCCTAATTCCTAAGTGCATCAGAATCTTTCCAGAAATCTTTAGAAAGACTATGAACTGAAGAATCCGGTACAAGTATTTCTGGAAAGTCAGATATTAAGATTTCACACCGAGATGATAATACATTTTTATAAAAAAAAAAAAAAAAAAAAAAAAAAAAAAAAAAAAAAAAAACATTAAATTTCCCTGTTGTAGAGATTTATTATTAAAATGTCAAACTTTTAATTTTTCATCTCTTGAAGATACTAATTCATTGCTATTATTTTTAATTGGATAAGAGACCGTGAAAGATTGATTCGATGATGATTTATTACTAATTTTTTCATTCTTTTTTACCTATTTCCATGCTTTCCTACTTTCATTTTTAAAAGCTAACGAACATCTAATTTTTATCCTTTATAATATATTCTTTTTTTTTTTTTTTTAATTCATTACATTTTTTATGAATTGATTCACATAGTCTGTTATACGAGTCAAAAATATTTAACAAATTCATTGGAATCACTTGCAGATTTATAACCCTTGATTTATTTATATTTTATATATTTTACCTTTTTAAGAATAATAAATTTTGCGGGATATTTTAATCATTGCTTTTCCTGATTTTTGTTGATGGATGTAATTAATAGATCTTTAGCAATGAAATTAGTAGTATTGATGAACTTTTCGATTATACAATCTACTGAAAGTTCTTCATTTCCTAGTTCCTCACGTAGAACTTCAAATTTATTGTGATGACAAATTTCATTCTTAAGTTTAAGATATATATACCTATCCCACCTAACAAATTTTTTTTGGTAACAAAAATGATTCATCTGTGATAGTTTTCTTACAATAAACTACGAAAGGATTATGATCAGATACAGAAGGATAATCAACAAAATAAGCACTCGATATTTTATCCAGCATACTTGAATTGACTAATGCATGATCAATATCTGATGAATATCAGCCTCTAGTCCATGAAATAGGTGAACCATTAATTGGAAAAAATAAACCAGTTACTAAAATTACTGTCAGTTAATTTATGTTGTAAATCAAAGGTGCTCATGTTAAAGTCTCCAAGAAGAATAGATGGATGATTAATGTGACTCTGAAGTCATGTGAAAACTTCAGATAAAGCATATCGGACTTGTAAAAAAGTGTTTCTTTGTGGGAATATAGACATTACCTACCTACAAAACACTTAGAATGATGCCATAGACTATATGTTGTTAAAGAAACAAGATGAGTATAGGAATTATCTTCAAGTACTGCTTGACAAGAGACATGGTATCCATGATATAAACCTCTGTAATCTGGCGTATTTGGACCTATTCTTTTCCGGAAATACTTATAGTTGTGAAGTGTTACTTTACATTGATTTCTAGCATCATTGGTGTCATTACCTGTTTCCTGAAAACATAGGAATAATGATTTAAAAAATGGTGTTGAAGTACTCAATATGATCTTTTTTCACAAAATTTTCTGTTGAATAAAAATATATTAGCTAAAATGAATAGGTAAATAAAATGTTAGTAGTGAAAGACTATAAAAAGATTCCAATCCGTTAAATAAAGTCTTAAATACAAGTTTTGGAGTGAATCAAAATCCTACATTTCCATTTTACAATAGCTACATGAGAGTTCAAATAAACCTATAGAAAAATCCTAAAAATTTTCTATTGAATAAAAATATATTAGCTAAAATGTATAGGTAAATAAAATGTTAGTAGTGAAAAACTATAAAAAGATTCCAATCCGTAAAATAAAAACTTAAACACATTTTGGAGTGAATCAATCTCCTACATTTCCATTTTACAATAGCTACATGAGAGTTCAAATAAACCTATAGAAAAATACATATACAAAGTAATGCTAAAGTAAAAAAATACAATAGATTCATTACAATTATAATATATGTAGAAATTACATGATATTGATATTATTAATTATACAACTCCAATGTTACTACATATCCAGTTTAAAATAATAATAAAACATCAGGTTCACTTTCCACAGTCTTCCAGTATTCCAAATTTTTCTCTCTTCGTACTAGAAGCCATTTAGGAAGGGATAACCATCAATTATCATCAAAATCACAGAAAACTGTTAATTACTACGCCTGAAATAGGTTATTGCCTTTCCATCCACCCTTCATGGACCTGGAAAAAACAGTTCTTGTCATTGAGGACCATAACAGCGAGAACCTCGGTAAATTTTTTTTTTTCCATAATGAACAGAAAATTAACAAATTGATAAAAATGAAAGTAATATAAATTAAAATAATAATAACTGTATCTGTATACTATTAAATATTAAATATTTAAATATATAACATATACTAATAATAATAATTTAAATAAATATTAAAAAAAAAAAATTTTTTTTTCAATTCTAATTCTAATTCAAACACCACAAATATTTATTATTTATTTTAAAATTAATAGATATGACACATTTGAAATTTATATATATTATAAAACACCCATAAGAAAAGAAAAAGAATAGAAATACAATTTAATTATATTTTGTTTTTATATATATATATATATATATATTTATTGGTATTTTATTGGTATTTATTTATTTTTTATTTATTTATTTATATTTTTTTTTTTATTCTTTTATTATATTATTGTTCATATTTTTAATTTTTTTATTTATTTATTCATTCTTTAATTATTATTTATTTATAAGATAATAATGATAATAGATAAAATTAAATAATTTATAAATATTTTTTGTTTTTTTGTTTTTTTGTTTTTTATATATATATAATATTTGTATATTTACAATTTAATATTTTGGGTTTTTTAATTATAGATAGATCAATTTCTCTATTTCAATTTCTCTATTTTAATTTCTTTATTTTAATTTCTTTATTTTATACATTTTTGTTTTTTATTATTTATATTTGGTGCCTATTTCTTTGTTTTATTTTATTTGTTTTTATTTAAATAAAACAAATAAGCCTAATTAAATTTCAAATTTAGTTGATCTAATAAGCTTAATCAACTTCTTCAACAGTTGGACCATTGTTAGAACTACTATTGTTACTAGTTGGACCAGCACCTGGGAAACCTCCTGGGAAACCTCCTGGAGCAGCTCCTGCAGCACCAGCTCCTCCAGCTTGTTGATACATCTTAGTCATAATTGGATTGGCTACACCTTCTAATTCCTTTCTCTTACTTTCATATTCTTCTTTATTGGCTTCTTGGTTATGATCTAACCAATCAATAGTTTCATCGATAGCCTTATTCAATTTTTCCTTATCAGCAGCATCAATATGAGAAGCAATCTTTTCATCTTGAATAGTATTACGAAGTTGATAGGCATAGGATTCAAGACCATTCTTAGCAGCTACTCTTTCAGCTACCTTAGCATCTTCTTCCTTATACTTTTCAGCATCATTTACCATACGTTCAATTTCTTCCTTTGATAATCTACCCTTATCATTAGTAATGGTAATCTTATTAGATTTACCTGTAGTCTTATCAAGAGCAGAAACATTTAAGATACCGTTGGCATCAATATCGAAAGTAACTTCAATTTGTGGAACACCACGTGGAGCTGGTGGAATACCATTCAAATCAAATCTACCTAATAAGTTATTATCCTTCGTAAGAGAACGTTCACCTTCATAAATTTGAATGGAAACACTGGTTTGGTTATCAGCATAGGTAGAGAAGATATCTGATTTCTTTGTTGGAATAGTAGTATTACGCTTAATTAAAGTGGTCATGACACCACCAGCAGTTTCAATACCTAATGAAAGTGGAGAAACATCTAATAAAAGTAAATCTTGAGTCTTTTCAGAAGTTTCACCGGAAAGAATAGCAGCTTGAACAGCAGCACCATAGGCAACAGCTTCATCTGGATTAATAGACTTGGATGGTTCCTTTCCGTTGAAGAATTGAGAAACTAAACTTTGAATCTTTGGAATACGAGTGGAACCTCCGACTAAAACAATTTCATGAATACTAGACTTATCTAATTTAGCATCATTAAGAACTTTTTCGACTGGTTCAATAACATTTCTGAATAAATCACTGTTAAGTTCTTCGAAACGAGCACGAGTAATAGAAGTGTAGAAATCAATACCTTCATATAAGGAATCAATTTCAATGGAAGTTTGAGTAGAAGAAGAAAGAGTACGCTTGGCACGTTCACAAGCTGTTCTAAGACGACGTAAAGATCTTGGATTAGTAGAAATATCCTTCTTATACTTTCTCTTAAATTCTTGAGCAAAGTGACTAACTAATCTATTATCGAAATCTTCACCACCTAAGTGAGTATCACCAGCAGTAGCCTTAACTTCAAAAATACCATCTTCAATGGTTAAAAGAGAAACATCAAATGTACCACCACCAAGATCGAAAATTAAAACATTCTTTTCTCCTTCACTCTTCTTATCAAGACCATAGGCAATAGCAGCAGCTGTTGGTTCATTAATGATACGAAGAACATTAAGACCAGCAATGAGACCAGCATCCTTGGTAGCTTGACGTTGTGAATCATTGAAATAAGCTGGAACAGTAATTACAGCATTTTTAACCTTTTCACCTAAATAAGCTTCAGCAGTATCCTTCATCTTAGTAAGAACCATACTTGAAATTTCTTCAGCAGTGAAATCTTTAGTTTCACCCTTGAATTCTACTTGAATGTATGGTTTACCAGACTTTTCAATAACCTTAAATGGCCAATGTTTCATATCAGATTGAACTTCATTATCGTTGAAACGACGACCAATAAGACGTTTAGCATCAAAAACAGTATTTGTTGGATTCATAGCAGCTTGATTCTTGGCAGCATCACCAATTAAACGTTCAGAATCAGTGAAAGCAACAAAAGATGGAGTAGTACGATTACCTTGATCATTTGGAATAATTTCAACACGATCATTTTGCCATACACCTACACAAGAATAGGTAGTACCTAAATCAATACCCACAGATGAGACCTTAGACATTTTTATTTAATATACTTGTTTTATTTCTATTAATAAATAATTTTAATCGCTTTTAATAAATAAATTAATTTGTTTTTTTGTTTGTTTAAATTTGTATTAATAAATTAAATTCACTTCTTGTTTTTTTCTAAAGAAAAAAAAAATTAAATAATCACTACTATAGTTAATAGTAAAGGTATATTGGTATAATTAAATACTTTTTACAAAAAATAATAAATTAAATATTGTTAATTAAATCAATGATGAAAAAAAAAAAAAGTAAAAAACTTTAGTATTTATATAAAAATATTTTTTTCTTATTTTAAATTTAATCAAAAAAAAAAATAAAATAAAGATACAGATTTCATTATATTGTAATATATTTGTTCAATTTAATTTACTATATATTATTTTAAAATATTTCTCGATCATTCTCTTATTAAATTTAAAAAATTAAAAAAAAATTTATTAATTAAAATTGGACCAAAATTAATAAATAAAAAAATAACTTATTAAATAGATAAATATATTATTAGGCAAATAAATGAATAGATAGATAGATAAATAAATAAATAAATTTTTTTTTATTATTTCTTGAAATTTCTTGAAAATTTCAATATAAAAAAAATAATAAATAATAAATAATATTAAATATTAAATAGTAAATAATAAATAATAATATATAATAAATAGTAAATATTAAATAGTAAATAATATATAATATATAATAACTAATTGAATAATAAATAATAAATAATAAATAATAATTAAATAAATAATAAATAATAAATAATTGAATAATTAATAATAATTAATAATTAAAAATTAATAATTATATAATAATAAATAATAAATATATAATAACTAATTGAATAATAAATAATAAATAATAAATAATAAATAATAAATAATAAATAATAAATAATTGAATAATAAATAATAAATAATAAATAATAAATAATAAATAATAAATAATAAATAATAAATAATAAATAATAAATAATAAATAATAAATAATAAATAATAAATAATAAATAATAAATATTAAATATTAAATATTAAATATTAAATATTAAATAATAAATAATAAATAATAAATAATAATAAATAATAAATAATAAATTTATTATTAATTATGTAAATTAAATTTTTAAGGTTAAAAGAAAACTTAAAAAAGAAAATTAAACGAAAAGAAAAGAAAAAGAAAAGAAAAGAAAAAGAAAAGAAAAGAAAAGAAAAAAAGAAAAGAAAAGAAAAGAAAAAAAAAAAAAAAAAAAAAACAGAAAAAGAGAAAGAAAAAAATTTTTTTTTTTCTTTTTTAATAATCTTTATTAGTTTTTTGTTTTATGTACCTTTAATCAAAAAAAAATAAAAATAAGAAATAAGAAATAAAAATAAGAAATAAGAAATAAAAAAAAGAATATAATCTCTCATTTAAAAATAATGCTATAATTAAATATTGAAATGAAATAAAATTTTGAAATGAAATAAAATATTGAAATAATATTAGAAGTAATGTTGAATAGTTCTTTTATTATTATAAAAAAAATATTTTTATTCTAAATTTTCTATAAATGAATTAATATTTTAATTATAATTTTCTCTTTTTTTTTTTTTTTTTTTTTTTTCTTTTGAAGTATTTCTCTTTTTTTTTTTCAAAATTAATAATTTTTTAATTTTTTTAAAATGTCCATAATTATATGAATATTTCATATATAAAAAAAATGAATATTATTACTATTCTGTTAAGGGATATAATCCTAAGTTTTATTGATTTTATGTAATAAGAATTGACTTTTGATTTTTTTGATTTTCTTGAATTATTTTTTTAAACGAATATATTTAATAGTTACTAAACATAAAAAAACATAAAAAAAGTCATTTTTTATAATTTTATAACTTTATAAATATTTAAGAAAAAAAAAATATTAATTTTAACATAATAACATCAAATATAATAAATAATTATCTTGAATAAAAACACTATAAAAAGTACAGTTGTTCAGGTAGAATTATTTTTTTTTTATAAATGTTCAGAATAAAATATTATTGAAAGATATTAATATTAAAGAATTAATTTTGAATTAATTTTTATATAAAAAGTATAGTATTTTAAAATATTATCTGTTATTTATTAATATTATTACTACTAATATCAATTATTTATTATTCAATTATTCAATTATTTAATATTAAATTATTTAATATTTATTTATTATTTAATATATAATTATTTAATATATAATTATTTATTATTTATTATTTATTATTTATTATTCAATTATTTATTATTTATTATTTATTATTTATTATTTATTATTTATTATTTATTATTTATTATTTATTATTTATTATTTATTATCTATTATTTATTATTTATTATTTATTATTTATTATTTATTATTTATTATTTATTATTCCATTATTTAATATTTAATATTTATTATTTATTATTCAATTATTTATTATTTATTATTTATTATTTATTTATTTATTTATTTATTAATAAATACTCTTTTTATTATTTAATTATTTATTATTTATTATTTATTATTTATTATTTATTATTTATTATTTATTATTTATTATTTATTATTTATTATTTATTATTTACTATTTATTATTTACTATTTACTATTTACTATTTATTATTTATTATTATTTAATATTCAATTATTTAATTATTCAATTTATTCAATTATTTATTATTTATTATGTTTTATATTTTATTTATTATGTATTACTAATTATTATTAAATACATTAGATAATAAATTGTAGTAAATCAATTTAATCGTTTTAGTTAATAAGTATTAATTTATTAATAAATTAGGTTTTTTTATTATAATATATAAATACATTTTTTTATTAATTGATAAGGTTAATAAGTGAAGTTGGAATAATATTAACTAGATTATATATAATAAATAATAAATAATAAATAATAAATAATAAATAATTATATATTAAATAATATATAATAAATAATAAATAATAAATAAAAAATAAATAATATTAAATATATAATAAATTATAAATCACAGGGTTAGTTTATTTTACCTATCTCTTTTTCAAACTTCAAAAAAAAACTCAAATATATTCTACATAATTAATATAATAAATCGTAGTTTTCAGACATGAAACATTGTTAAAATGGTAGTTTTTGGATATGAAATTCTACTTAGGACCTAAATGCGTATTAATTATATATTAGTAACACTTGATACGAAATTTGTTTAAACTTAAATGTTTTTTATTTTATTAAATATAATAAAATTGGACTACTATTATTATTTTTAATTAGTTCATAACTTGCATTATTTTATAAATAATTACAACTTCCTAATATATATATATAATAATATTAATATTATTAATAATATATCAGAAATTTTTTAGTATGAAATATTATTAAAGACTTATATATATTTTTTAATAATAATTATGTTGTTTTCAGAAACAAAATATTTATTTGAACTTTTTAGACATGAAATATTGTTAAATAACTTTAAAGCTCTTTAATAGTAAATTAGAAATTTGTTAAAGAAATATATACTTTTTAATTAAATATAATAAAAACTGGCTATCATTTATTATTTTTAATTCATATTTTTTTTTCTTTTACTTCATTATATCAATGATTAAGTCCAAAAATAAAAAAAAAAATATTATAGACTGATAAAATTTATTAAAAAATAGACTATCATTAATATTAATTTGTCCGTAACCCTTTTTTGGACCAAGAAGGTTATTTTTATCAATACTTAGGCTTAAAAATGAGATTATATAAATAATAATAAATATTAGTTAAAGATATTATTGTATTAATACATAAAATAATAATTAATTGGAATAAAATTGTTTCCTTAATTACTTTTAGATATATGCTTAAATCCAAAGTATTTGGTTCATAAATATTAATTATTCTTTTTAAATTGATAATTAATTGATTAAAAACATCTAATGTAAAAAAATTTACTATATAATGTATGTAAATATTTTTATAATAAAAAAGTCATTTAATTCCACCTTCGTATATTAACTAATCATTTATAATTAGATTAAATAGTAATACTACAAATACTATAATTTATTATTTATACAGAATTATAATTATTTAATTGTTTGTATATAATAAGTTATAAAAAGTTGTTAAAAATCTATTATTTAAATATAACTAATTATTAATATTCGAATTATTTATAAATATATTTTATTAATTATTTATATCTTAATTTTTATTATTTATATTTTAATTTTAATTATTTGTATCTTTATAATTATTATTTATATTTAATTATTTAATATTTGTATCTTAATAATTATTATTTATTATATATATAATCTAAAGTTAAATTTATATATATATTATTAATATATATAATAAATGTAATTATAATTTATAAAATATAAATATTAAAATATTAATATTAAATAATATATTATTATTTAATATATATTATTTATATATTATTTATATATAATAAATAATAATATAAATAAAAAACAAATATTTTTTAATAAAAATTTAATATTTATTTAATCAATTTTTTTGAAATTTTATATCCATTTTTTTTTTTTTTTACTTTTTTTGGTTTTTTAATATTTATATTACAATTATTCTAATTATCTGTGGCAAATTAAATATTGAAATCAATGTATTTGCTCATTTTAATACATTTTAATATAGAGAAAGATATAAATAGATGAATCACATATACAAAGAGTCATGTGGCAAATTGATCATTAGCTTATATAATTAGATATGGATAAAAAAAATTTTTTTTCCAATAATATATTCTAAAAGAATCTATTATTTTTTTATTATTTTTTTTTTTATTGTTTATATATAAAGAAGTAAGTCTTCTAAAGTTAGTTTTAACTTTTTTCTTTTTTAAATTTTTTTAAAAGAAAAATAAAAATTTTATTATTAAATAATAAGATTTAATTATATATAAAAAATGGGTAAGAGAAAGGCTAAGAGAAAGCAAGTTGTCAGAAAGAGACCAGTTCTTGATACTCAATTTGACTGTCTTTTCTGTAATCACGAAAAATCTATTACTGTTAAAATGTAAAAAAAAAAAAAAAAAAAAAAAAAAAAAAGTCTTTAAGAAATATAATTAATTAAAATATAATTATTTATTTATATAAATATATAATAATAAACTAATTATAATTATATTTCTTTTTTTTAATCATTGCAATGAAATTATTATTGTATATTCATTTTCATCTCTTATAATATAATAAAATATCAAAAAATTGAAATATATATTATTTATCTTTCTATTTTATTCACATGTATATTTGAATATGAAATATGACTATTTTATTCACATGTATATTTGAATATGAAATATGACAATACTTAATAATTTCAATTGACTTAACAAAAAATTAATATATTTAAAATCTTGAAATAAAAACCGAAACATATGTATATATTTATAATGGAAAAAATATAAATAACAGGATACATGAAACTAAAGTAGGAGAGCTGAAATGTAGTATTTGTGGTGCAAATTATCAAAGTGCTATAAATTGTAATTGAACTTTTTTTTTTTCTTATGTTATATTATATAATGTTTTATTGTTATTAAAAAAAAAAACAAAAAACAAAAAACAAAAAAAAAAAACAAAAAACAGAAACAAAAAAAATAATAATAATAGATAAAAATGAAAAAAAAAAAAGAAGCAATTTTTCATTAATTTAGAATAAAATAATATTAATATGTAATTAATTTTTTAATATATTTATTTATAGCATTGAGTCATCCTATTGATGTATATTCAGATTGGATAGGTATAATATTTATATTTTTATAAAAAATTAAAATAATGTATTTATAAAAAAAAAACAAAAAAAGAATAGAATAAAATAATTTTTAGTTACAGAATATAAACAAATATATTAATATATATACTTTTTTTTTTGTAAATATAATTATAGATGCATGTGAAGAATTAAATCCAGGAGCATGTAAATATCATATATATATTTTATTGATGAAAAAAAAAAAAATAATATATTTAAGGAATACAAATATACTAATACTATATATTTATTTTTTAAATAATTTTATTTATAGTATAAACAACTTTAATTTTTATATCTAATTCAAATTAAATTTTATTTATTAAACGAAGTTATTATAAATTATAAAATCAGAATAAAAAGAAATTATATATTAAGTGAAAGAAAAGAAATAATTTATTAAAAAAAATTATCAAAAAATAATAATTAAATTTATTATTTTTTGTTAAATATATCAGAAAATAATAATTTAATTTAATTTAATTATTCATAAATAAAATAATATTTAATGAATCATTTTTAATATAAATAAACTGTATATCTATTGAATCATTTTAACTTTATAGACAATTAAAAAAAAAAAAAATATATATATATATATATATATATAAAAGATTTATATATATCGATTTATATAACTTTTTTTTTTTTTTTTTTATTTTGTTTTTTTTATAATATTTTTTTTATTATTGAATTAAATTATCTTTATACAATATATATATTTTTTGAAATATATAACATATCATTTATTGTAAATAAATAACGTTAATTATAATAATAATAATAATAATATTAATAAAAAAAAAAAAAAGAAATTAATTATTTTTTTGTTATTTGTGTATAAAATAAAATATAATAAATATTGTAAAGTTTGAAATATATATATATATATATATATATATATTTATCACTTTCCAATATTTCAAACTTTTTAAATTTATGACATTTTATTTCAAAGTGATAAATATATATATATATTTTTTTATAATAAAAATTGAAATTACTTTATATATAATTTTAATTATTGTTTATTTATTTTTTTATTTATTTTATTTTTTTTTTTAAATGTTATAAAATATTTAATTATAAAATATTGTGAAAAGCCGTTTAAATATATTATTTATTACTATGGCATAAGTTATATTTCAATAATTTCATAAGTAATCTCATTATAAATAATATTTTAGTGGAGTCATTTCACTATTTTACGTAAAAAAAAGTATTTTATAATTTATATAAATCTTTATAAAATGAAAAATACATTATTTCTGTCTTGCCTGGTGTATTTTTAAAAATATTTTTTTTTTAAAAAAAAAAAAAAAATATTAATATGGCATAAGTTATATTTCAATAATTTCATAGTAATCTCATTATAAATAATATTTTAGTGGAGTCATTTCATTATTTTATGTAAAAAAAAGTATTTTATAATTTATATAAATCTTTATAAAATGAAAAATACATTATTTCTGTCTTGCCTGGTGTTTTTTTAAAAATATTTTTTTTTAAAAAAAAAAAAAAAATTATATACACACAGGAAGCTTAAAATTTTATATGAAGTGATGTGACTAATATATAATTATATAACTATTCTTTAAGAAAAAATAAAAAAAGTTTTTTTTTTTTTTTTTTTTTTTTTTTTTTTTTTTTTTTTTTTTTTTTTTTTTTTTTTAGATAATAAAATATTTTTATATTGTAAAAGTTATATTTAAATAATTTCATATATCAATAGTTAATTAATAAATAAATGAATAGATAAATAGATAAAAAAAAATAAATAAAAAATTATTATATTATATTATATAGATAGCTTTATAATTTTAACATTAACATAACATAAAAATTATTAATTTGAAAAAATTCGTTAATAAGAAAGCATTCCAATTGTTGAATAATAATAATCTTCAAAATTATAATAGATACTGTCATGGAGTTTAATACATCATAGACAGAGATTGTCATATTATCATGTTTAATGATTTAAATGATATGATTAATATTATTTAGAAAGCACCTATAATTCATAGGAATGATTGATTTTTGGGAAAATAATCTAAATACTCATTAATGTATATATATTTAAAATAGATAAAAAATAATAATCTATTATTTTTATAATATTTTTTATTAAAAGAAAATATTAGTATCACTTACAAATAATGCAATGAATATACGAACAATATTATTATATACATTTACATTATCAGTATTGGATATATTAGATATTTATTATGTGCTGTAATGTTAATCCAAAATTTAAAGAAATAACATTTTTCAATTAAATATTTAGAATTTAAAACTTCATTAACTGTAAAGTATTATTTTCAGGATGTATATTAAATAACAAAATAGCATTTTCCACAAAAGAAATGAAATTCATTTTTAAAATAAATATTACATGATAAAATATTAATGTTATATTCTTTTGATTAGTATAAATACGTGAAAATGATTTTACATCATAATTCATTCAAAATTAGTTCAATATCTGTTATTTTTTTTTTCCTGAAAAATATTTTTCTTCCAAATTTATATCTATTAAAAAAAAAAAAAAAAATAGTTTGACCAACATAAAATTAAAATATTAAAGATGAAGGATGGATTAATGTTTGGATATAAATGGTCTAAATTGGATTTATTAGTATCTTCAATCATATCATTATTATAATTACAAATATTTAAGAGCATTAATGATAAAGTTAAAGCTATAAATATAAGGATAATAAAAAGAAATCACATTGTTTGAATTCATTTCATTCATTTTCATAATATTAATAATTTTTTTTTTTTTTTTTTTTTTTCTATGTATATTCCCATTAAATCAGAAAATGTTATGAAGTCACACAGAATGTGGTGTACACACACAATATTTATATTATTATATATATATTTTTTTTCTTTTTCCCTTTTTTTTTTTTTTTTTTTTTAATTATAAATATTTATTGTATTAATTGAAAGTATGTATTAATTGAAAGTATGATATATAATATTTACAAATAATTGAAGGATTGTTTAATATTTACAAAAAGAATAAATATTATTATCAATTAGTATATATTAGTCTTCTTTTATTCGATAAGAATAGATTTTATATTTTATGAATAATTAAATATATAATAATTAATTTTTTATTTTTGTCACGCTGGATTATGATGTATATTTACTTATTTATTAATTATTATTTTATTATTTTATAATAAAAGGACTCAATTATTTAATATTATACATTAATTCAATATTAAATCTATTACATACATTATATTATTAATATACTTTATAATACTTTGATGTACATTACTTAACATTCCTCCTACATTAAATATCATAATTTTTTTTTTTTTTTTTTTTTTAATTTGTAAAAATTAAATTTTTAAAACGATTCATTTTTATACCTGTAATACTTTTTGTTAGAGGATAGGCTAACATATTTTCTGTATTAAAAATATTCTAATATAATATTATTATTATTTATTTCTTCTTGTATAAATTTATATCTAGTATCTATGTGTTTACATCGGCCTTTTGAATTTGTATCTTAAGCTATTGCTATACAAGGTTTATTATCTACTATAATTTTAATTTTTATTTCTTTATTAAATATTTCTTTAAATAAAATATAATATCAAATACCCAAATACCTTGTTTGGCACATTCAGTCAAACTTGCAAATTCAGCTTCTGCAGTGGATAGAGTTATGCCTTTTTTGTTGTTGAGATTTCCATGAAATTGGATTATCACCAAGTAAGAAAATAAAACCGCTAGTTAGATCTTCTTGTTTTTTCATCATTTGCAAAATCTGAATCAGAATATCTAATGAATCTGTTTCTTTTATTATTAACATATTGATTTGTTAATTTATTCCTTTTAAATATTGTTAATATGTACATTAATGATCTATAGTCTGCTTCGGTTGGATTTTCACAATTTCTTGAAGCTTGGTTTACTGCGAAAGATATGGTCAGGTCTGGACTTTACTGCTATGTAAAGAAGAGCACCAAGTAAAGATTTATATTCCCCAACATTAACCAAATTTGAATTTTCTCTTTCAAAATCTGTTACATTTCTGCAAGGCGTTTTGATACTCTTTGTTTTATTCATCTTATATTTTTTTGATAATCTTGTTGCTGTAATCAATTTGATTTATTTTGTATCCATTTTTAGTTATATATATATTGATACCTATTATTTTATTTGTCTTTGATTATTTTGAAATCTAATATTTACCTTTTAATTTATTAATAACATAATTTATTTCATTGTCCTTTCCCATTATTAAAATGTCATTCAACATATAACGCTATTAAACAAATTAAATTATTACTTCTATCATATTTACCAAAAAAACATTTATTTGTATTGTATTTTTTAAAAACTAATACTAATGAGAAAATGTGATATCTCGATATTTCTTTATACCACATTCTACCAGCTTGCTTTAAACCATAGAGAGCCTTCTTTAATAGCCAATATTTATTTTTATTGTAGTTTTTATCACCTAAAGGTATTTTCAGATATTTTTTTTTCTTCTAAATCAGCATATAAGTATGCAGCTTTTTATATCTAATTGTTTAAGGTTCCATTCATTTGAAGAGGCTATAGCGACTGTTAATATGAGACTGTCGACTTGAATTATTGGTGAATATGTTTCATTAAAATATTGCCCAAATAGTTGTTGGAAACCACGAGCAACTAGTTTTGCTTTTTTTTTTTTTTTTTTTTTTTTTTTTTTTTTTTTTTTTGTTATCATCCTTTTCAGTGAATACTCATTTAGTATCTATTATGTGTTCATTTTTTTTTGAATTTTATTAACTACTTTCATTACATTGTTGTTATACATGTTTGAAAGCTCTTCCTTAATGGCTAATTTCCATTCCATTGCTGTCTTCTAAATTGATGGCTTGTTCGTATGTGTTTGGAACGTTCATAATAATGTTCATAACTTCGTGTCGTTTGTTATATTTATTTATTTTTTTTTTTTAATTTTTCTTTTCTTAAATTTGATGGTTCGTTATCTGAATCACTATTATATTCACTTTCTTCTTCGAGATCCTTTATTATTTAAATTATTATTATTATTATTATTATTATTATTATTATTATTATTATTATTATTATTATTATTATTATTATTATTATTATTATTATTATTATTATTATTATTATTATTATTATTATTATTATTATTATTATTATTATTATTATTATTATTATTATTATTATTATTATTATTATTATTATTATTATTATTATTATTATTATTATTATTATTATTATTATTATTATTATTATTATTATTATTATTATTATTATTATTATTATTATTATTATTATTATTATTATTATTATTATTATTATTATTATTATTATTATTATTATTATTGATTAAATTATTATTATTTAGGTTATTATTGCTAATTAAATTATTTTTATTTAAGTTAGTATTGATGTGTTGATTATTATTAAAAGAATTATTATTTGTATAATTATTATTGTTTGAATTATTATTATTATTTAAATTATTGTTATTTTTAAAAATATTACTATTATTATTATAATTATATAAATTATTATTATTATTTAAATTGTTATTACTAAATAAATTATTATTGTTCAAATTATTATTATTATTATTATTATTATTACTACTACTATTATTATTATTCATATTGATAAATTTCTTTACAAACACTCTAGCTTAAAGAAAAATTTATAAAAATGAGACCACTTTATTACTTGTTAAAGTACTTGTAAAGTGACCTTTATTATTTATATTTACCCTTTAAATATAAATAATAGGTTTTAATATATTTAATGGAAACTACAAATAAAAATAAAATAATTTTTATTAACAAAACTAATAATTATAATAAACAAGTATTATTAATTATACCGGTCAGTTTTATATATGTTTTATTTATTAATTTTAATATTTCATTATAAAATTTTCTCTTTCTTTTCTTTTGTTTACTTTTCACTTTTCTTCTCTTCATCAAAATAAACGAAAGACTTAATATTAAAATAATTATTAATTTATTCTAAATATTACTATAACCAATAAATTATGACATTCCGAAAAGTATAAAATTAAGTAATTTTGTTAAAATTTAAAAAAAAAAAATACTCTTGATCTTATAATAAAATATCTCTAACAAAGACATAATTATAAAATACAAATAAATATTTTATTTTGTAAATTTATGTGTTTAATTATTAATATTTTTTAAAGAAGTGTTTATTAACTTTTATTTTTTTTTTAACAATTATAATCATATTTTCACGAGAACGCAATTTGTATACAAAATTTAATTTCATACATTTAAAATATTATATTTTATTATTAAATTAGTTATTTTCTTATCACATATCATTATTATTATTTAAAGGATTTTTTTTAATTGTAAATCATTCATAATATCATTAGAATTATTACTTTCCCCCCTCATTTAATAAATCCTTGAAATCTATAATAGAGTCAATATATTTATTGTAAAAGAAAGTAGTATTAATAGTACCAAGGAATATCTTCTAAAAAAAAAATAAACATCTCTGGTGGTAATAATAGAATTAGTAGAAACATTTAAAATTTTATAACCAAGAGAACCTTTTGCATAACCAAGGAAAATACCAAGGTTTGGAATTATTTTCAAATTTATTGAATTTTATGATTATTATAAAAGAAGGCTTAATAAATAAAAACTTTTAAGATGTGCAATATCAACGGGTTTGTTGAAAAATAATTCATTAAGAATTTTTATTATAATAAATACTTTGATGTGGATAAAAAGTTATAAAGATAAGCAGCAGAGAGTATAGCAGAATCCCAGGGTTTAGAAGAGAGCTTGGGTGAGTTAAGTAAAGTAGAAACACAACGATTAAGAGTTTGGTTCAACCGTTCAACACTACCATTTTGATGAGAATTACCAGGAACGGAATGAATAAAAATTTGTACCATTCTCATCTAGGTAATCTGTAAGAGGTTTATTAATATATTCTGTACCATTATCATATTTAAAAGGAATAATATTAAGTGAAGAAGTATTAGAAATAAATCTATGAAATTTAATAAAAATATTGGGAACATCAGATTTATATTTGATAAGATAAACCCAATTTTTTTTTTTTTTTTTTTTTTTTTTTAGAAAAATCATCGAGAAAAATAACATAATAATTGAAATCATTATAAGATGTTTCCAGTTTACCAGCGACATCGGAATGAACTAATTCCATAGGTTTAATGGCATTATTAGGAGAAGAATTAAAAGGTTTTCTTTTTAATTTTGTGATTTTGCATTGGCGGCAATTTTTATCAGTACGATTTTTAGTATGCTCAATAATAATAAAGTCTTTAGTATTATTATTATAATAATGGCCTATACAAAAATTTTTTTTTTTTTTTTGGTAACAATATTATTTATAGATATTGTATCAAAAAGCGAATAAATTTTAATCATTCGCAAAGATATATGTATTTAGATTTTTTATTTTTGAATATTTGTAAACGATCTTTGTTATTTACGCGTTTCATAATTATAGCACATCCATTTTTGAGAATTGAATGAGTGGATATTAAATTGTTTTGAATATTTGACTCGTAATAAACATTTAATAGTACAATATCGTTATTTTTAAATTTTCCATTGTAATAAGTACTTATGTTTTCAACTTTATTTAAATTACCATTTGGATAAAAAATATTTTTATTACTTATATAAATTATTTAGATAGTTTTATGTTATTAGTTAAATTGATACCAGAATCACTATCAATGATCCAATAAGTGGAGTTAGTTTACTTCTTTATCGTTGTATTATTTACGGTTTTGAATACCTGAAATACTTCCTGTAAAATCAATATATACTTCATCTTCATTATCATGATTATTTTCAAAAAAAAAAAAAAAAAAAAAAAAAAAAAAAGTTATTGTTATTGCTATTACAATTATCATTTTTATTATCATTAATAATATTACCGGTGTGATAATTATTTTTGCTATATCTTTTAAAGAAGAATTTTTATTTTTATGATTAACAATTTTATAACTTTTTTTTATGTTATTATCATCTGGTTTATTGTTCTCTTTAATTAAAAAGATTATATTTTCAGTGGTCAGTAGAGTGACAATAATAATCATTATGAATTTTATTATTAAAATTCTTATTATTATAATTTTTATTATTATTCCTTTTGTTTCTATTTGTATCATTGACATTTAAGTCGTTATTGACTGTAGTTTTAAATTTTAAAATTTCGGCCTTTTGAAAAAAAAAAAAAAAAAAAAAAAAATTTGCCTTTTGTTTAATTCTTTTATAAAATCATCAAAACTTTTCGTATCAATAGATTGATGGTGAGCTAATATCAATTTTCCTAATCCTCCATATTTGGGTTCTTTAACCTTCTAGAAGCCTTGCACACTGAAAATAAGTATGTCTGGTCTAGTAACAAATTGCTAAATAAAGAAGATTTCCAATGGCGCTACTGTAGGGTAGGTCGTTTCATCACATGGAATTTTTCTTAGTTTTGAATCTTCTATTGGATTGGGACTTTTGATTGGTTTATAGAATATCTATGTTAAATTTTTACTCAAAAATTTCTTTTATATATTCCTTCTGGTGTAGAATGTAGAATGTAACCGTATTTTCTCGTTTTTCGAATTTAATTCCTATCACGAAGTCTATTTCTCCTATGTCCTTTTATATTAAAAAAATTCTAAAATTCTATAATAAGATTTTATGACTAAATCTATATTATACTCAGTGCCTGAGATTAATATATCGTCCACATATACGGCTTAGAATACATGTTATTTCCCTTTTTTATTATTATATCTTACGTAGATGTAGGATTCACTTTTTAGCCTGTAAAAACTTATTTTGCTTAATGTGTTGCTTTAATTCATTATTTCCATTTCCTTTTACAGCCTGCTTCCAGCCCATAGAGAGGCCTTTTTCAGTTTCCAGAAGCAATTTTTTATTGTTAGAGAAACCTTCTGGTGCTTTTCTATAGATATTTTCTTTTTTAGTGTTGCATTTAAGTATGCAGTATTGATATCTATTTTGTTTAATCATAAATTTCCGTTGGACTAATATTGCAACTAAAATACTTAAAGGAGTCATGTTTTTTTTTTTTTTTTTTTTTTTTTTTTTTTTTTTTTTTTAGTGTTGGTGCATATGTTTCCCAATAAATCTATTCCAAATCTTTGTGTGTGTGTGTGTACCCTTTCACAACTATTCTAGCTTTTTTTTTTTTTTTTTTTTTTTAACTCTATTTCCGTAAAGGATCTCGTTTATATTTGAAGACCCATCTTAAAGAAATGATAATTGCGTTTTTAGGTACCTTTTTTAACTATTTCATATACCTTCAAATCTTTCATATTTTTCAATTCATCCTTTATTGCCAATAACCATAAATTTTTATCAGGAGAATAAAATATGTCATAATAATAGTTAATTGGTTCCTTTTTTGATTCCTTTTTGTTTTTTTTTTTTTTTTGGTAAGAAAAAATTTTGTTTTTGGCGATGCATAATTTTACAATTCCTTCTTATTTTTTTTTGTGAATCTCTTCATTTTCAACTGTTTCGTAGGATTTTTGCTTTTTTTTTTTTTTTTTTTTTTTTTTTTTTTTTTTTTTGGTGTTCTGGTTGGTTATGTAGCTTTCTTCTCTTTTTAAGATTGGGTTTTAATTATTTTCTGTGAAATACAACGTACTAGTCTTGGTGTTTTTATTATTAGAAGGAATTCCTTCAAATGTTGAATTTTCAATTTTACTATTGTTAAGTTGAATTTGATGTGTTGTCACTAGGAAGAGAGAAATTTGAATGAATGTTATGTTCCTCATTACTTGCAGTATTGTTTTTCCTTTTCGGTATAATTTTGAGTGTTGTTGGGTTTTTTTTCATTATTAATGTAGATATTATTACTTGTATTTTTATTTTTTTGTTGTTATTTATGTTTGTTATGGTTTTTTATTGTTATTATTGATAATGTTATTTGTTAGTGTTATTGTTGTTATTATTGTCATTGATTGCGTAATGATTATTATCTATGTTTTTGTTGTTAATAATTTCATTATTATTATTTATATTATTGTTAGTATTGATATTATTATTATTATGATTAAAGAAATTACTGAAGTATGAGTTGTCCCCGCTGGCTTCGTGAATAGGAATCGTGGATGAATTAGTTAAATTTTCAGGGATATTCTTAAAAATAAAAAAAATGCTACAGTTCTTGAAAGGATAATTTTACTGTTATCGATATCGAATATTTTGAAGGAAAGTGAATACAGATTATATCCTAAGAAAATCCCAAGGGGATGAGTTATTGTTAAACTTTTTTTTTTTTCTATGTTGTTTCGGGAGAAAGAAGAAGACTTTACATCCAAAAACGTTGAAGAAAAATTATAATTTACAGGAGTATTATGTAAAAATTTCGAAAAGGGATATAGAGAAATTAAGACTACTATGGGGTAGTCTATTAAGAATAAAGTTGGCTGTTTCTATTGCACTTTTCCCCAAAATTTATGGGAAAGGTTTGGGTCGTTTTAACATTGATTTAGCTGCCGCTATAAGTGTTCCATTTAACCGTTCAGCGTGACCATTCATCTCCGGATTGTAAGGAATAGTGAATTGTTGAATAAATTCCTTGAGAGTTAACAAAATTCATTGAAAAATATTATTTGAGGATTCGATACTGGTACCGTTATCTGTCCGAATAAATTTTTTTTTTTTATTATTGTGTATATATTTTGTATATATGAATGTCATGTTTTGAATTTTTTTTTTTTTTTTTTTTTTTTTTTTTTTTTTTTTTATAAAGTGAATCCATCCAAACCTGGAGAAATGAAATCATCTAAGATAGTGAGAAAATATCTATTCCCTTTGGATTGATTTATCAATAGGGCCAACAAGGTCCATATGAATTAGTTCTCTAGAGGTTGCCTTGTCCCTTTTTAAAAATTTGGTGAATGGAGCTTATTTTTTTAATTTGGAATTGGCGCAGGTCGGACAAAATGTAGGTAAATTAAATTTATTTTTTAAGTAATTTATTCTCCAAGCGTTTAATGCAGAAATGAACCCAACGCCTATACCATAAGTTTAATTTTGTGATATTTGGAACTTCACATAAGTTAATTGGGTGTAATTACCTTGATTGGATTTTCATCATATTTAATAATTTCTTTTATAATAAGTATCATGAAAATATTTGTGTTGGTTGATTTTTGAAGTTACAATTTTATTTCCATAATTATCGTATAAAATTGCTAATGGTATTCCGTGGGAGTTATTAAATATTATTATATTGTTTTCTCTGATTAATGAGTTTATCCGATATTAAATTCTTTTTTTATATGGGAGGAGCATAGTGTACATTCTTTAGGTAAAATTTGTTATTATTTATATATCCTGAGAGATCTCCAATTTGATATTCTATAATTATTTCTCCATTGGCGAGTGTTATTCTTTCATTGTATTGTCTAATGTTTGTTAATAATGATAATGGATAGGTTACATGTATGGAGGCACCAGAATCTAATATCTAGCAGGAAATTATGTTTTTTTTTTTTTTTTTTTTTTTATTTTTTTTTTTACATTGTTGGGATGATTAGTTAGCTTATCTTCTAATACAGCAAGGTTTAGTTCAATGCAATTTTCTGAATTATGAATCTTCAGTAAAAGGATTAGTGAATGCTTTTTTTTTTTTTTTTTTTTTTTTTTTTTTTTTTTTTTTTTTTTTTAAATCAAATTTCCTTTGCTCTATATCTTTGGTAAAAGACTTATTTAAGACTTCCCAGATTTGATATTACGTCTTATTATGGCTTTGTATTAATTTTTTTTTATTTCCTTACCTAAACTATTGCAAATAATCCATTTTACTAATATATCATTTTTGATGTCCTCTTCAGAAGTGTTGGTGTCATAGACCATTGTGTCATCAAATTGATCTTTGGTGTAATTATTGATATCATCATGTATACCTTTTTATTCTGTTTTTTTTTTTTTTTTTTTATTTTATTTTTTTTCTTTTATTACATAAGTCTCTAAGTCATTGATCATTAACAGGTTCAATATGTTTGTTTTCCAGTCGATAAAGTTCTCATCCGATAATTCAATTACTCTATTAAAGTTTTCTGAATAATTAAAATAGATTTCTTATAAATAAATCTATTCCTCTATCCATTGAAGAAATATGTTTTTAATTTCCTTTATTCTTAGTCTTTTTTTTTATATTATGCTCCTCTCTTTGGTTCAAATGAGAGCAGATGTTCTAAAGTTCGAAAAAAGAAAAATTATTAACTAAGGACTTTATTTAGAGTAATGGATTTAAATCTCGTAATTCTTATGTTAGTCTCTATGATATTACTTGTGAATTGAGGTAGAGAATTACCTCCTTTTTCAGCTATCTATGTTACATCTCAATTACGTTGCTATTAGAAAACGGTAAAAAAAAAACTCATCATTCCAATAATTCCACTAATAATATTCCTACTGTGTCACATTACTCATGGACTAAAGAATCAAGAACTTTGGATAAGAAATTAAATGGTAAAAAAAAAAACAAGTGAAATAAAAAAAAAAAAAAGTTTTATATGGGAAAGAGATGTCTTCAAACGCTCAAAAGTTAAAAAAAAAAAAAAAAAGCAATTATTTACAAGGAGAATGATTTTGGATTTATTTCAGAAATTCAAAGACTTATTATTCATTTCAATATCCTAAGTATCAATTAGGATTCTTTTGGATTTCTCGAATTAGTTGTACTTTTAAATTTGACATGAGTATTTTCCATTAAAAAGAAAAATAGTCTCAGAAGATTGCCCTAAGTGTTATCCATGTTGTGGTGATAGTGTACCTAGCTTTTCTCACTGAATCTTTGCCTGTAAAGAATTGAAAAATTACAGAAATAAATTATTATCTTTTCTTGATGACCTTTATTTTTTTGAACTTTGCAATTGTAATTGAACAAAAAATCTTTGGATGTTTCTTTAGATTCAGCAAAAGGAGGATGATAATAATATCTATTATTTTATACTGAGTGCTCTTTTCTTGGTGGGCATTCAATATAAATAAAAAAAAAAAAAAATTCAACTTATTGATGGGGGGAACAAAGACAATTAGTTGACAATAATTTTTAAACAAAGTTCAACTTCGTCGACTGTTCCGTATTTTGTGGGGGGGATTGCGGAGTTTCAAACAAACATAATACCATTAATTTGTCAATCTTTTTTAGATTGATGATGAAATAGTATTCCGTTGAATCTATTGAATCTACCGTTGCTATGAGCATCGACGTCGAAATAATAAAAAGCATGGATTTTCATCTCCCGGTGAAAGATAGGATACAGATTCGTTTGATAACACTAATACTGAAATTATTACTCGCAATAATGACATGGTGCTATCATCGATGAATGGGAAAAGTTTAGAAACTATTGCTTCTAATGCACTTTTATAATCATATAATTATATAATTTTTCATTTCATATATTTTATTTTTTATTTAAATCATGTAATTTTATTATTATTATAAATTAAATAAAGTTATTCTCTAAGTCTAAAATATATATATATATATAACTTTTTTTTTCTTTAAAAAACAAACAAACAAACAATAAATATAGGAATAATAATAAAATATAAGAAAACATATAAAAGTCATTTGTTGCTGACATCGTATTTATTTTATTTTATTTTATTTTTTTTTTTTTATCATTGAAATAAGAAATTTTTTTTTCATTTTTTTTTTCAGTTTTTTTTCATTTTTATTTTGTTTTATTTTATTTTATTTCATTTCATTTCATCATTTTTTTATATTAAATAAAGTTTTTTTTCCATATTATATTAATCCTAAAATAAGACTTTTATTTTTATTTTTATTTAATTTTAAAATAGTGAAAATTATAATAATAAAAGTAAAATTATATATTGAAAATCCAAAATCATAGGTAATGTACATTTTTGAAAATAAGTAAATAAATAAATAAATTAATAAATATGATTGTATGAATATAAATAAATATTATTAATGTTAATTTTTATTTATTTATTTATTTATTTATACTTTAACTATATTCTATTTTTTAATATTCAAATAAAAAAAAAAAAAAAATATGATTATGATATGTATATAAATATAAATATAAATATAAATATAAATATATTTATTTTTATTTTTTAATTTTATTCTTTGATATCAATAGATTTTAACTTTTATTAAATATTTTAGTTTAGTTTAGTTTAGTTTGCTATGAGAAAGGAAGAAGGAATGATTGAACCAAAGTTAAGGGAAAAACATCTTTTTAAACAAATATAAAATATAAAAAATAAAATCATAAAAATAAAAACAAAAATAATAATAATAATAATAATAATAATAATAATAATAATAATAATAATAATAATAATAATAATAAAGTTTTTTTTTTTTTTATTTTTTTTTATTTTTGATGATGAATATTTATAATTGAATGATTTTTAATTGATTTTTGAATTATTTAAAAAAAAAAAAAAAAAATTAAATCAAAAATAAAAAAATTGAAAATAGAAGAATTAGAATATTCTTTTTTCTGTATTTTTCATTGTATTTGTGTTTATGTTTTAAATAAAATTTTTTTTCTCTTTTTTTATATTATCTAATTATTTATTTATTTATTTATTTATTTATTTATTTCTATTGATTTATTTAATTATATAATTATATATTTATTTAAATATTATATTTTATTCTTATTTTCATTTTTATTTTTCATTTTTTTTACCTTTTATGGCTATAAAAGATTAAGAATGATTATTTAAAGAATTTAGTTCTAACCCTTTTATTATAAATATTTACTTTATTAACAAAAAATAATAAAAAATAAAAAACTTGAATTCAATCCTTTTTTATTATTAATATTTACTTTATGTTTTTTTTTTTTTTATTTTATTTATATTATTTTATTTTTTTATTTTTATATTTTATTTTTTAATCTCTTTTAAATTTATAAAATTATAATTATTTTAAAAAATTTGAATATTAAATCTAATATTTATTTTATTATTTAAATGTCTTAAAAAACCTCCAATATCCAATATTTAATCTTTGATGAAGTTATTTTACATTGTTAAACCTTATTGTTTGTTATAATTTTTTTGTTATTTTGGGACTCAATTCGGGTTATATATGTTCCAGAAATAGCTTGATATCAAAGAGCTTCCGTATAAATAATATATCAAGATTAGTATCGAAGCCATATTTATCAATAAACAATTTCATATAATTGAAATCTTCTTTATCAACCATACATGTCGTCTTGGAATGATTTCTTTGTTTTAAAAAATTTTAAATTAATTTCTCACATATATAATATATAATCAGTTGAGAAACACACAGTGTATATTCCACAAGTTGGAAAATGTATTTAAAATAAAATATTTTCATAGATTGATTTAGAAGAAGTTAAAGTAGTTATCATTTGGGAATGAACCCTTATGATAATGAAAATGAAATAAGCGATATTACTATTGCAACTAAAAAAAAAAACAAAACAAAACAAATAGTGTGTCTTCCAAACTTTTGAGAAATATTTATGTCAATTTAGAATATTACAAGATTAGTTAAATGATTTATAATTTTATTGAAATAAAAAAAAAAAAACTTTTTTTTATTTCAATTTTATATTTTATTATTTTATATTTTATTATTTTATATTATTAGTTATTTTATATTTTATTATTTATATTTTATTATTTTATATTTTATTATTTTATATTTTATATTTTATATTTAATAATTATTATCTTTTTTATTATTTTATTATTTTATATTTAATATTTTATATTTTATATTTTATATTTTATATTTTATATTTAATATTTTATATTTAATATTTTATATTTTATATTTTGTATTTTATATTTTATATTTTATATTTTATATTTTATATTTTATATTTTTTAATTTATATTTTATATTTTATATTTTATATTTAATATTTTATATTTTATATTTTATATTTTATATTTTATATTTTATATTTTATATTTTATATTTTATATTTTATATTTTATATTTTATATTTTATATTTTATATTTAATATTTAATATTTTATATTTTATATTTTATTTCATTTCATTTCAATATTTTCGTGATAAAATTTTACATCATGCTTTTTGTGTAACCTTAAATCTCATAATAATATTAAAATAAATTTCTTTTTGTCTTAAAAATATATAAAATAAAGTTTATAAAATTAATTTAATTTATTAAAATTAATTTAATTTAAAAAAATAAAAAAAATTTTTTTTTTGAAAACTGAAATTTTTTTTTTTTATATTAATTTATATTGGAAGTAAATATAAATTATATAAAATGTCAATTATAAAATATATATATGAACTATATATTAAATATTATTTTATTAATTATATTTAATATATATTATTATTTATTTTTTAATTTAAATTTTTTTTTATTTATTTAATTAATAAAAATTTTGAATTTTTTTTAAAAAAAAATTTTTTTAAATTAAAAAGAAATTAAAAAAATAATTAAAAAAATTTTTTTTCAAAATTTTTTTATTTTTTTTTTTTAAAATTTCATGTATGAATTTACACCAATTAAATTCAAGTATATTAATTAATTAATAAATAAATAAATAAATAATTTTTTTTTTATTTAATTTAAAAATTTAATTTATCATTCATTAAAAAATTTTTTTCTTTATTCATCAATTGAATAATTATATAATAAATAAATAATTGAATAATTAAATAATAAAAAGAGTATTTATTAATAAATAATAAATAATAAATAATAAATAATAAATAATAAATAATAAATAATAAATAATAAATAATAAATAATAAATAATAAATAATAAATAATAAATAATAAATAATAAATAATAAATAATAAATAATATATAATAAATATTAAATAATAAATAATAGATAATAAATAATAAATAATAAATAATAAATAATAAATAATAAATAATAAATAATAAATAATAAATAATAAATAATAAATAATAAATAATAAATAATAAATAATAATATATAATAAATATTAAATAATAAATAATAAATAATAATATATAATAAATAATAAATAATAAATAATAAATAATAAATAATAAATAATAAATAATAAAAAAGAGTATTTATTAATAAATAATAAATAATAAATAATAAATAATTTTTGAATATACTTTTATATAAAGTTGATTGCTATTTTTATATTAAAATAATTACGACGATCTAATATTTATTTATATTTATATATATATGTACATAGATATATATATTTATATTTATATATATATATAGATAAATATATATATTTTTAGTTATTTATATGTAGAAAAATATATTTATATTTATAAGTTTCATATTTATAAATATCTATTCAATACTTTATATTTCTATACTATTTATATGTTCCATATTATTTATATATTTCTATACTATTTATATGTTCCATATTATTTATATATTTCTGTACTATTTATATGTTCCATATTATTTATATATTTCTATATCTAACCTCCAGTATTCATTAACATTTTGCAATTGTATTCCTAGAAATAATAAGAGTTTGGTGGTTATCCCATACCATAGACATGAATTGAAATTATGATAAAAAATTCAAATTAAATAATAAATAAAGTTACATTTCCATAAAAAAATATTTATATTAAAATTTAAAATATATGTAACATTTTTCTTTTATTTATTTATTTATTTATTATTAAATATATAAATATAATTATTATTAAATATATAAATATAATTATTATTAAATATATAAATATTCATTATTAAATATATAAATATAATTATTATTAAATATATAAATATTCATTATTAAATATATAAATATAATTATTATTAAATATATAAATATTCATTATTAAATATATAAATATTCATTATTAAATATATAAATATAATTATTATTAAATATATAAATATAATTATTATTAAATATATAAATATTCATTATTAAATATATAAATATTCATTATTAAGTGAATATATATTTATTTCTATTATTTATTGATTTATTTATTTATTTTTATTTCTTTTATTTCTTTTATTTATTTCATATATTATAAACTTTTTTGAATGTCATTCCTTTTAAACTTTATTTTGTTTTATCATTCTTTAAAATTCTTAGAATATTCTAAAAAAGTTAAAGAAATAATAAAATCAAAAAAAAATAAACTACTCAATATTATTTTATAGATATAATTATTTTAAATATATAATTATTTTATTAAATATTTTATAGATATAATTATTTAAATATATAATTATTATATATATAATTATATAATTAGTTTAAATATATATTCAAAAAAAAAAAGAGTTAGTTAATGTTATACTATCTTTTAGTATTAAAGAGTACTTTTAATATTAAAGAATATTTGTTATTTTTTGTTTTTAAATAAAGAATAAATAATAAAATGAAAAATAAAGATTTGCTTATTCTCTTTTTAATTAATAGAGAGATTTCATATAAAATAAAAAAGTTTATTATTTAATTCATTAAAGTATTAAGAAATATTTGCTTGTCTTTGATTTTCATGTCAAAACGAGGCTTTTTTTAAGTAAGACATGAAAATTTTAATATAAATCAATAAATAATTGAATAATAAATAAAATAAAACAAAATAAAAAAAAAGAATATTTATAATTAAAATAATTAATGATAAAATTGTTAAAGTTAATAAATAATTGAATAATAATAATAAAAAATTATTTCATTAATGAAATAATTGAATAAATAATAAAAAAAAGGTGTATTAAATAATAAATAATAGATAATAGATAATAAAAAAAAAGAGTATTAAATAATAAATAATAGATAATAGATAATAAAAAAAAAGAGTATTAAATAATAAATAATAGATAATAAAAAAAAAGAATATTAAATAATAAATATTAAATAATAAATATTAAATTATAAATATTAAATAATAAATATTAAATAATAAATAATAATACTAAGTAGAAGTATTTGTTAAATAGTTAAATAAATAAATAAATAAATAAATAAATAAATAAATAAATAAATAAATAAATAAATAAATAAATAAATAAATAAATAAATAAATAAATAAATAAATAAATAAATAAATAATTGAATGAATAATTGAATGAATGAATAAATAATTGAATAAATAAATAATAAAAAAAGACGTATTTATTAATGGAATAATCGAATAAATTTTATTAATCATAATAATAAATAGAAAATCTTTTTTTTTTTTTTTTAATTTCTAAATAAAATAAAAATGAATATTTATTTATTTATTTATTTATTTATTTATTTATTTATTTTTAATATAAATATTTCTTTATTAAAGTTTATATGACACTTTCCTAAAAAAGAAAGTATCATATATTACATAACTTTAATATTTATTTATTGTGTAATATACATCATATATTATTTATTTAACTATTTATTTACTTAATTAATTAATTATTTATTTAACTATTTATTTATTTATTTATTTAAATAGTTATTTATTTATTAATTATTTTATTATTATTTTTATTTTTTATTTTTTTTTTGTGTTTTTATATTATATGGAATAATAATAATAATAAATAATAATAATAATAAAAAAAAAAAAAAAAAAAAAAAAAGATATAAAAGTCAATAAAAATTCCTTTTTTTTTATTCTTTTTTTTTTCTTTTCTTCAAAAAGTAATTTTAAATAAAAAAAAATATATAGAGATTAAATATAAAATATAAATTATATATATAATAAAATAATATATATAATTTTTAATAATAAAAAATAAAAAAAAGAAAGGAAAGGATATTTATTAATTAAAAATTATATTTATTTATTTATATTAAAAAAAAATTATATGTTATTATAAGATTATAATCCCATCTCATAATAATAATAAAAATTACAAAAAAAAGAAAAAAAAAAAATAGAATAAAATAAAAATAAAATATAATTAAAAAAAAATTTAAAATAAATATAAAACTTTAAAAAATTAAAAATAAAAAAATAAAAATAGACAAAATGAGAATGAGAATTACTTCAATTTTAGGTTTATGTAAGTATATGTATCTTTTAATAAATATTATTAATATTTATTATAATTATTATATATGATATATATATATATATTAAATGAAAAAATAATATTTTTATTAATAAATTTTTTTTTATTCTTAAATTTATTATCAATGATTTAAAATAACCTATGTAATTTAAATCATTATATACGTTATTCCATATTTAAATATTCGAATAAAAAAAAAAAAAAAAAAAGTGGTTGGTAGTGCTTTTGCTAAAGATTCTTTCTTTGGTAATAATGACAATAGAACCAATCTTTTTAGGAAATCTGATTTTATTGTTCCAAAAGTTACTATTTCTGTCGATAAAACTGAAATTAATAACTTTTACCTCTACTTCCAATGTGAATACAATAGTGGTGCTTTAAATCTTATTAAGGATGAACAATGTTATGCTGCTCCATGGTTTAACCCAAGTGATGTTTTAAATAAAATGTTTTCTAAGGGTTTAATCGATAAGAGCTCTATTACCAGTTCCAGAGATTTAAAACTTATTCAAAAGTCTGATCTTACTGTTTCTGAACTTGAAAAACTTATTACGAAGTACACCGATTCTTCCATTGAAAAATTACTCAATTATGATAACGAACTTCTTCCACCACCATCCTTAGATATAAGTAATGCTACAATGGAAATTAATTTCAATGGGTAATCTCTCGATATATAAAAAAAATAAATAAATAAATAGATAAATATATAACTAAAAGAAAAGAAAGAAAGAAAGAAAGATAAGAAAAAAAAAAGAAAGAAAGAAAGAAAAAAAAAAAAAACTTTTATATTATTAATAATTTTTTTTTTTTTTAAAAAAAGGATAAAAAGTTATCAAAAATTAGAAATAATTTTAAAATATGATTATTAATTAAACGTATAGAAAATATAAGCATAAGACTATTGAAATATTGATAAAACTAAAAAAGAAAAGATAAAAAAATTTTTTTAAATATAATAATTAAAAAAAAAAAAAAAAAGGAACATAATTTTAATCAGATATAAAAAAATTAATACCTAAATTCTATTAAAAAATACTATATTACATTAAATTATATCACACACACATATATATATTTATTCTTTCTTTCTTTGTAACTTTTTTCTTTTTCTTTTTCTTTTTTGAATTATTATTATTATTATTATTATTATTATTTTTTTTTTTTTTTAATTTTGTATATGAAATTAATTAAAATTATTATTATTATTTTTTTTTTTTAAGTGAAAAGCAAACCGTTTCAAATGTTAGTTTAACTCTTGGTGAAAGCAATGCAAGTGTCTTCTCAAAGCTTAGCTATGATGTTATCATTAAAAATGGTAACATTGAAGGAAATAGTTACCTTCAATTCCGTGCTGATACTGTCGATCCTGCCTTCATAAGAGAAAAGATTGTCTCTGATGTATGTGCTGCTGCTGGTATCCCAACTTTTAGCGCTAACTTTGCTGAACTCTACTTCAATGACAGATACATGGGTTTATACACCATGAGAAACTTTTTCAATGCCGATTGGGTTAGATCTGTTTTCGGTGAAAGTAATGCTAAAAACTTATACACCTGTAACAGAGAATATGATACCTGTAAGAATGTTCTCGGGGGCTCCAACGATAACGTTGAAAATTTCATCAAGAAGATGAATAAGGCTTCCTCCAGAAGTGAATTAGAACAATTCTTTGATGTTGAAAGTTATATGAGATGGCAAGCCTTAAAATACTTGCTCGGTTACCACAGTCCTTATGGTAATAATAATAATGACGAATATTTATACATGCGTTATGATAACAGTACCGGCAAGCAAATGTGGGTTGCCATTCCTTCTCTCTTTGATTACTTCCTCGGTAACAGTGGTAACGGTAGTGCTGCCAGAAAATTTGATAAGGATATCAAGTTAAGTAATAATCTCTACAAGGTTCTCAATATCAATGAAAAGAATTCTGAAATCATCGGTTATATCGAAGAATACATGAAGACCGTCTTCGACCCTTCCTTAATGATCTCCCGTATCGATGATCTTAAGAAGACAGTTGATGCGGCCGTTAAATTAGATCGTACTCCAGATAGTAATGGTCAACTTCCAGGCAGATTACCAAGAGCTACCTACAGAGGTGAAGATCATTTCACTTATGATAACTTTGTCCGTAATACCGAATTCACCTACATTAAGTACAGAAGATACGCTAATGAACTCAACCATGAAACTAACCATCTTCTCGGTTTAAAGGAATGGGTGGTTGAAAGATTTGACTTCGTTTGCTCCACCTACAATGTTGATTGCTCCACCGGCAAAAAATACCTCAAGAATCTTTCCTACAAAATTGAAACTGATGTCTTCGAAGAAAAATTCGGTGGTTGTAAGGGTACCGGTTATCCTTGTTGTAATAGTACTTCCACCGGACCGGTCAAGGATACCAAGAGAGGTAGCTTCGGTTTGGAACAAGGCGCCTATTGTCTTGTCAGTGGGGACTACTGTTGGTCTCTGAAGTACGGGGTTGAATGTTGTCAATCAAAGTCAACTAAGGTGGAGGAATTAGTTTCCAGAAAGGATAATTATTGGTTTGGTAAGGAAAATGGTAAGCGTTGTGGTGTCCCAGAGACTCAACTTTGTCCAAATGGTGGTGAACAGTACTCTTGCTGTAAGAGTACCTGTACTCCTTCCTTATCCGATAATACTGGTGATTGGGCTGTTGAAAATGGTGCCTGGTGTTCCATTCCATACACCTGTGATAAGAGCTATGCTAATGCTCAACCCGTAGATGTTCAAGAGGTTGCCACCCCCACCCCAAAGAAGGGTCAATGTGCCAAGGGTTACATGCCATGTGGTGGTTCCAAATATCCAAATGCTCCAACCTGTTGTGATGACTTATATTACTGTGAAACTTCTGATCCAACCTTCCATCAATGTTTCCCAGATTTAAGTATTTATGAAATAGGTAATTTAAGTACTCGTTCCTTCAACTAATTAAAAATTTGAAGAGAGAGAATGAAGAACAAAGTAGTAATAGAAGATGAAGAAAAAAAAAAAAAATGGGTTTAAGTTATAATAAAAATAAATAAATAAATATAAAAATAAATAAATATAAAAATAAATAAATATAAAAATAAATAAATATAAAATAATAAACAATAAAAATAAAATAATAAACGATAAAAAAAAAAAAAAAAAAAAATAAAAAATAAACAATAGAAATAAAAAATAAAAAATTAAAAATAAAAAATAGAAATTAGAAATTAAATTAGAAGTAAAAATAGAAATTAAAAAATTTTTTTAGAGTAAAAAATTAAATAGAAAAAAGTAAAAAAAAAAAATAAAAAAATAAAAAATAAAAATAAAAAATAAAAATAACAATTAAAAATACCAAAATAATCAAACAAAAAAATAAAAAAGCAAAAAAAAAAAAAAAAAAAAAGAAAGATTATTAAAATTATAATATATATATTTGTATATAAATATATATATATAATTAAAATATTAATTATTTAACACATAAATACTTAACTAATATTTATATATTATTTATAAATATCATTATAATTTATCAAATAAATTAAAATTTATTTATAAAAAATTTATTATAAATATATATATTTATAAAAAAAAAAAAAAAAAAAAAAAAAAAATAGAAATAAAAATAAAGCAAAAATTAAAATTATAATTAAAATAAATAAATAAATAAATAAATAAATAAATAAATAAATAAATAAATAAATAAATAAATAAATAAATAAATAAATAAATAAATAAATAAATAAATAAATAAATAAATAAATAAATAAATAAATAAATAAATAACAAATAAAATAAAAAAAATTTTTAATTCAAATAAAAATAAAATAAAAGAAATGTCGTCTACTTGAGGAAAAAACTCTTAATGTCAAAAAAAAAAAAAAAAAAAAAAATTTATAGTTGTATCATTTATTTAACATAAAAGGAATTTTTTATATTTTATTTTATTTTATTTTATTTTATTTTATTTTATTTTATTTTATTTTATTTTATTTTATTTTTATTTTTTTATTTTTATTTTTTATTTTTTATTTTTTATTTTTTTTTTTTGAAAAACTTTTAAATTATAATATTATATATTTCATGATAAATAATTACAAAAAGGGTTTTATTTTTTATTTTTTTATTTTTTTTGAAAAACTTTTAAATTATAATATTATATATTTTATGATAAATAATTAAAAAAAAAAAAAAAGAAGAAAGAAAGAAAAAGAAAAAGAAAAAATAAATAATAATATTGAAATAATAATAAAATAAAAATAAAAAAAAATTATTATTATTTAAGCTTAGCCTTTGAATATTTTCCAATTGAAAAAAAAAAAAAAATTTTTTTTTTTTGGTTTTTAACTTGAATTTTTCTTTAAGATGGAAGCTCTAGTTTCAAGTACTAAAGAAGACACGAACTATTTACTTTTAGATTGGAAGAAGAGGTCGTAGTAAAGTTTTTTTTTTATTGGTAATTTCATTGGTAATTCTTCAAAAAAAAAAATCTGCTCATGGGGGTTCAAAGTGGGGAAAGAAAAAAAAAAAAAAAAAAAAAAAAAAAAAAAAAAAAAACTAATTTTTTTTTTCTTTTTTTTTTTATTAATAATAATATCTTTTAAATTCACCTTTCAAGAGAGAGAGTGAGAGAAAAAAAAAAAAAAAAAAGAGAAAGTCTTTTCTTTTTTCAAAAAAATTTTTAATATTTTGTGGGAGGAGAGGTGGAGAGGTAGAGAGAGAGAGATAGTATTTTTACAGAATATATTACAGAATTCCTTACTTATTAAATATAATACCTATTGTGATTTGGGTGATTCAAGTGATTTAAGTAATTTAAGTGATTTAGGTAATTTAGTGTTTTTTTTTTTTTTTTTTTTTTTTTTTTTTTTTTTTTTTTTTTTTTAAATATGATGATCAATTTATATAAACCATTAAATCTACCATTGCAGAGAGTGTCGAGTCCGAAACACATTTCGAAAAACGATAAAAAAAAAAAAAAAAAAAGGCAAATAGAAAGAAATTCTGATGACGATTTTTTTTTGATTTAGTCATTTTTTTAATGTGACGTGACTGTTAATAATTTTTTTTTTTTGTAATATTTAATGAATGTTTTAATGTTTTAATGTTTTAATATATTAAATTTTTGATGTTAATCATTATTAATGAATTACAGAGTCAATGAGACTCTTAATCTGTTAAATATAACACATCTAAAATTAGAAATGAGACTTAATATTTTTTTTTTTTTTTTTTTTTTTTTTTTTTTTTTTTTTTTGTTTTTGTTTATGTGTTTATATATTAATTTTTATTGATTTGTATCATTTAAGAAAAAATCTATTCCTATTCCTATAAGAATAAGCCACTACCCGCTTAAATTATAATAACCATTTTTTCTATAATAGTCTAGTATTATTGTTAACATTTAACGTTTTACCTTATATGATTCTATCAAATAAAAAAATATTTCACACCTATGTAGTATAATGTATAATGTTATGAAACAGATAACAGTGATATTTAACAACAATAACAACAACAATAATAAATAATAATAAATAATAATTAATAATAATAATAATAAATAATGATAATAAATAATAAATAATAATAATAAATAATAATAATAATAATAAATAATGATAATAAATAATTATTCTAATTAATAATATTATAATATTTCATCTATTTCTTTCTTTTCTTTTTTTTTTATCTTTTTTTTTTTTTTTTTTTTTTTTTTTTTAAATAAATAAATAAAATATTACAAATAGATAAATGGAATGACGTTAACCGAAAATAATTAATAATAAAAAATTAAAAATGTAAAAAAAAAAAAAAAAAAAAAAAAAAAAAAAATCCTAAAAATAACAAAGAAACAAAATATTATAAATAGAAAACATAAAAAAAAAATAATAATAATAAGTAAAAATAAATAAAAATACTCCTATTAGTCGACGTTATTTAAATTTATTTTTTATTTATTTATTTATTTAATGCATTGTTCAATGTATTATATAGTGTAGTGTGATTTTGATTTATATATACATAACAATAATTATAATTATTATTCAAATATATATATATATATATATTTTTTTTTTTTTTATTTTACTTTATTTAATTTAATTTTATTTTATTTTTTAAATGATTATTCACAAATAGTATTATTGGTAATTATTAATTTTTAAATTTCCATGTTTTTTTTTTTTTTTTTTATATTTGTATTCATATATATATATATATAAAAGTGGTATATTATTCATTATATATATATATAGTTTATTTTTATTTTACTTTATCTTTTATTTTAATATTATATATATGGTAAATTAATATTTCTTTTTTCTTTTTTTTTTTTTTTTTTTTTTTTTTTTTCTTTTATATATATATATATATATATATATTTTTTTTTTTTTTTTATTTTTTTATTATTATATTAATTTGAAATATATTTTCCTTGATTGAAAAAGGCAATAGCATAACATCGACCATAATCTGTTTGACATCCTATACCACAATATTCTGCTGTTAATCCACAAACCCCTTCTTTACTGCAACAACTAACATGTAAATATTTACCATTACTGTCTTGAAGAACACAGCTACTGTTACCATAGTCTGGTCCACATCTTTGACCAAGAGTGGTGGTTGGTTGAGGAGTTGTATTGATACTGATACTGTTTGTAGTAGTAGTAGTAGTAGTGGCGGTAATAGTAGTAGTAGTAGTAGAAGTGGTGGTAATAATAGCTTCGGTGATTGTAGTTACTTCAGGAATAGTAACAGCAGTAGTGGTATCATTGCCAGTAGTATTATTATCCTCATTGGAGAGACATTCCCCAAATTCACTCTGACAACCTCGGCTAAGGGAACATAATTCGGTATATTTTTCGTTGGTGGAATCAATACATTGACCGTCGGCAGAACAACAACCATCGATACATACCTTATTACCGGAGGATGGACCACAGCCATTATAAACCTTTTTAGGAGAAAAAACAACACGTTTTCCATTATTAATAAAGCGATTAGGCGTTCCGGGCTTTACATCTTCAAGGATATCTTTCAGAGACATATCAATTAAAGTTTTTCTCATAGAATCGGTGGTATATTCAATCTCTGGATGTTCTGACATAATGGTGGCAATGACGCCAGCAACGATTGGCGTAGCACTGGAAGTTCCACTACCTCTATTATAAATGTAACCATTATAATCTTTTGAGATATAACTATTCCGGACGCCTGGATAGATACTATCGGATGGGGCGAAGATATCCACACAACTTCCAAAATTGGAAAAGTTTGCTACCTTATAAACGTTATTCATATCTTCATCGAGAGTGAAGGTAAGAGCTCCAACAGTAATCGTACTTTTAAATCCAGCAAAGTTATTAACATTCGCTCGATCACAACAATCGGTATGAAAATTTCCGGCACTATTCACAATAATAATACCCTTTTCGGTTAATTCATCTATCTTATCCTCGACGGCTTGACCCAAGTTAAAGAATCTGGAAATACTAACAACTGTCTTATGAGGAATACCAACTCTACTGATGTAATCAAAGGCATTCAAGGCATCATAATCATTGAAATCCGTTAAAATCATATATGTATTGGCTTTTTTAGCGACACCAAAAAGAGCTCCTCCAGCCATAGACATAACCATATTACCATGATCTTTTTCAGCTTCACTCCTGTAAGATAATTCACAGTTGTAAGGATCGACAGGGATTCTTTTATTTTTTACGAATCCCATAGCACAATAAAAATCACGATTACTAGGATTACTATTCATACTGGAATCATCCCAATCTAACAAACGATAACCGCCATCCATTAAGTAGATACTTATCCCTTTACCCGCTTCTTTTGGATAGTAATAATTATTATCATATTCTTCCGTTAATTCTTTACGATAACGACCTTGAGAAAGAAGAGAAAGATGAGAAAAGAAATTTTTACCTTGAAAAGTATCATGCTTTTGAATTTCAGCATTGGTCCATTTCGTCTCTTTTTTAATCATCTTATTATCAAAATAGTTGAACTCTCTTCCATTAAATGGCTTATTAATATAACCATCATTATTCTTGGAGACCCGTGATGGTTCACAGAAAATAATATTTGGAAGATTTTTAACTCTGTCTACAATGGAATCGGAAAGGTAAGCTCTAATAGTATAATAATTATTGATAGGACAAATATGATCCACCATTTCAGATTTTAATGGAATTAAATTATCAGAACGCTTCAACTTATGACTACGACCACTTGTTCTTTTATCATTAATAAATTTGAACTTTACAGTGGCCATTGATGTATCACGTTTTTTCAATAAATTTGAGTGGTTCAATTCTTTCAACTTTTCATCCATTTTTCCATTTTCTAGGGTATATGTATCTTTGTTTTCAATGATAATATTGTAAATATCATTCATTCTATCATTTACCAATTTATCGATAGATTGTTGAACCTGAATACTTTCATCATCATAAATTGTATCATTATCACTTCTTTTAATACCAATGATATAGTATTTATTTTCTGCAAGAGTAACACTTATTAAATAGTTGAATATAACAACTATTGTAAATATTAAAGAATAGTAGCTCATTTTCTTCTTCTTCCTTTAATTTATATGTTTTTTTTATCTTTTAAAATTTTTTAATATAATTTTTTATATTATTATATTTTTTTATATTATACCTTTTATATATATATATTTTTTTACTTTATATTTATTATTTTTTTTTTTATTTGATTTTAAAGCAATCTTATAATAATATATACAATTATTTATTTTCATAAATTTAAAATTTATAAATATTTAAAAATCAATTTTAAATATTATATTATAAATATACTTTTATTTATTTTAAAATTTTTTAAAAAATAATAAAAAATTTTTATAAAAATTTGTTTATTTATTATATTTTGAATTATAAATATTCTTTTCCAAGTATTTTGAAAACTCAATTGAATTTATAATTTAAAAATCAATTTTAAATTTTCTTACAACAATTGAACTAAAACTAATAAATGAAAAAAATATATATATATTTATATTTATATTTATATTTATATATATAATATCCACTTTTTTTTTTTGATTGAATTGTAAAGTTTTATTCTTTTTTTGTATTTATGTATGGGTTGATAATTATATATTTATATATTTATATATTTATATATTTATATATATATATTTTTATATCTTTTATAAACTTTTTAAATACTTGATTTGAAATGAAATTATAAAAATATAAAAAAATATAAAAAAATATTAAAAAATATAAAAAAATATAAAAAAATATAAAAATAAAAAATTTATAAAAGAAAATTTGAAAAAAAATTTGAAAAAAAGTAAAAAAAAAAAATTAATTTTCTTTTATTCCTTTTTTAGAAACTTTTTACCATTTTTGTCATCATGAAAAAAAATTAAAAAAAAATTAAAAAAAAAGAAAAAAAGAAAAAAGAAAAAAGAAAAAAAATAAAAAAAAAAAATTTTTTTTTTTGTGGTTTCTTTTTTATTTATTTTTCCTTTTTTAAATTTTTTTTTTTTTTTAATAAAATTTAATATAAGAAAAAATTTATTTATTTAAATATATATTTATCTATTAATATAATTAATTAATTTTTTATTTATTTACATATATATTTATCTATTAATATACTTATTTATTTATTTATTTATTTACATATATATATTTATCTATTAATATAATTATTTATTTACTTATTTTTATAAGTAATAAATTATTTAAATAATTAATTATTCATTCATTTATTAATTACCATAAATTTTTTTTTCTTTTCTATTTTAATTTAATAAAAAAAAATAATTAATCAAAATTAATTAAATTTAAATTAAATCTTTTGTCTACAAACTTTATTATATAATAAATTAAATTAAATTAAATATGAAATTAAAAAATAATTTTAGAAATATTGATGTAAAATACAAATATTCAAACCTTAATTAATATAAAATTAGTTTTATTATTCAAACATAAATTAATGTCATAAATCAAATTTAAATCAAATGATTTGATAACAATTTTTAATATGTGGCTTGATTTCTAATTATTAATTATATTTATTATTTATAATAAATTTTATAGCATAATTATTAATTATATTCTTATTATTTTATATTTATATTTAATAGTTATTAAATATTTCCTTATAAATAATAATTATTAATATTTATATTCATTTAATAGTTCATTTTAATCACAAAAACAATTAATTAAATAGTTAATTATAACTAAATAACATAAAAATAAAACATTTTCTCTAAATTAAGAAAAGTGTACTGTAAGTTAGTGTGTAATGTTAAGTTAGTGTGTAATTAAAAGTATAAGAAAGTTGTTAGATAGCTTTTTAAATATATGTAATCTCAATAATAAAATTAAATAAATAAGTAATACTTTAATAAATTTAATAAATAAATCCCGACAAAACTACTTCGAACTTTTGAGTCGTTTATCAATAAGATTTAGATCTTATTAAGTCAACTTCATTTATTTATTAGTTGCAATTAAGTTAATTTTACATGTTACATTCCATATATACAAGTACATTATGGCCTATGCATTACATTAAATGCATTACATTTTAATACGTTAAACTTAATTCACATGGGAAAGTTGCATTTCCCCAAATTGCATTTCCCCAAATTGCATTTCGCCAGGTTGCATTTCGACAAGTGGCGTAGTATTAAAATGTTGCATTTCCCCAAGTTGCATTTCGACAAGTGGAGTATTGATATAAATAATTGAATAAATAAATAAATATTAATTCAAAATAATTTTTTTAAAATTGTTTTTATTCAATATTAATAATATTTAATTTTATTTATTGACTTATTTATTTATTTAATAATTTTCAATTTGGCGAAATGCCACATTTTTTTAATACGCCACATACTTTCAAAAAAATTGGCGAAGTGCAACCTGGCGAAATGCAATTTGGCGAAATGCCCCACACCCAATTCACATATTCTGACATTCTAATTATTTTACAAAAATTAGATTTGCTATAGAATATGTGTATAATCTATACTATTTTAAATTTTATCAAATACTAGATTTTAAATTTATACAAATTAAAGTGTGTTCTAAATTATATTCATACTATAATTAACTTTTATTACTCCAAACATCAATAAACCTTTATATTATAGGTTTAATTATATTCAAGCTTTACTAATTATGAATTGGATACCTCACTGGGTTTTACGCCATCCCTATAGTGGTTGCCTTTTAGGTCTTATGCCCACACAAACATATAGATATATACGGCCACTCTTTGGTTTTACGCCTAACTAAAGCGACAACTCATGGCTTAACCTCTTTGGTTTTTACGTCCCTTTAAAGAATGACTACCTATTTGGATTAACGTCATCTACACTAAAATATTAACTTGAATTCTTAATAAATATTTCTAATTTTATATTATTATTCTTTAAGAGTAATTTAATTTTTCTTCTAAAATTTCAAATCTTTGTTTATATTTTAGAATAGTATGTTTTTCTTTTAGCTATTTTTATAAAGCTTCTTTATTTATGTTCTCTTGTTACATTTACTCTAGTATATTTAATTTTTATTTAGCTTGTTTAAAACAATTATTATTTAAAAAAAACCCACTGTTTATAAATTATTGCACATAAAAGTCCCGCATATCAATGTATAAATCACGGTGATTTTGTCTATGTGTGTGTTGTTTAATACAATAAAACACAATATTTAATATATAAATATATAGTGAAGAAGTAACGATTACTGTATATAGATTCAGGAAGCGGTCTAACGAGGTCCATATAAAATAGTTCATAATAGATTTATTGAGCTGTATTTTGATTTTTTGTAAGGTTCATTTTTTTGTTTGGAGCTGGCCCAAATTTGACATTGAAGGTGTATTGGTGATTTCAATAATAATATTTTTAATGTAATAAGATCAATATTGAAATGTGTGTTGAAATGAGTGAATCTATGTTGCCAAAATTTCATATTTTGCACTTAAATCTTATGTTGATCGATATAATTCGTAATTACATTTATTGATTATAGGATCGAATTTTTATTTTTATTTTGAAATTCATAATCTAAAAGTGTTGGAATTATTACTGGTGATATTTGCCATTCTATTACCATTTTGATTGTATATTATTGCTGATGGTTTGTTTTGTAGATTGTTAAAAAATAAGTTTATAAATTTGTTGAATCAAATTACAAATTGTAGAGATAAGGAAAGTCAGGCTTTGAGAATATGATTTCACTTATATTTTTGGATTAATTAGTCCATAATGTAGAGAATTTCGATCAAAAACATTCTCACTCCTAATATAGCTTATCAGGGCTTAAATATTCGCCTTTCTTGAAGGAGATAACCTTGGTAAGTATATGACATAAGAAATATATAATATCCACTTTTATCCTTTATATGTTTGTCTTCCCTATACCTTTAATCCTTCCAATCCTTAAAAATATTCTTTAAAAGAATTTTTTTTTGAATTTATAAATAATAGCCTTTCTTTTTTTTATAAAAAAAAAAAAAAAGAAAGAGAAAATAATTTAAAAAAAATTTTTTTTATAATATTATTTAATAATTATACTATGATATATTAAAAAACAGATACTAATAAATGAACATCATAAAAGTGGATATAATAAAAAAAAAAAAAAAAAAAAAATGAACATAATTCATTAATAATTTTTTAAAAAATTTTTTAATTATTTTTAATATGTATAATACATATTAATTTTTTTTTTTTTTTTTTTTTTTTTTTTTTTTTTTTTTTAAAAAAAAAAACCATAATCAAAATTTAAAATTTAAATTTTAAAATTTTTTCATAATATTAAAAATATAATTATTAAAAAAAAAAAAAAGAAAAAGAAAAATCCAATAATAGGTCTTTATGAAGACAAAAATATATAAATTATTTACCAATATATATAATTATATATATTTATTTATTTTGTTTATTTATTTAATAATTTTTCTATAACCTTAAACTTATTTAAATATTAATAATATTAATGACTAATAATGCAAAAAGTATATATATCCAAAAATATTACAATAAAAAAAAAAGAAAAAAATATTTTTCATCTTTACTTTTATTAATATAATATATATATTTTAAAGATATTTTTATATGTATTTTTTAAAAATAATTTAATTATATGATTTTTAATTAAATAAAATATTCTAAAATTCAGGTCTATAAATCTAAAAATTACTTCTTTTTATCAAATCAAATGGTATTTATAATATTTTACTAGTTTTAATTAATATTTATTTTTTATTTATTTATTAATATAATTATTGATTTTATTATTTAAAATATAAATTTATTTAAACTTTAATTATACATGTATATAAATATAAATATAAAATATAATAATTATTCAAAGGAATTTTTTTTTTTTTTTTTTTTTTTTGATATTTTAATAATTCGTTTAAATTCATGTTAAATGATTTAAATAATATTAAAGTTAAATAATTAAAACTTGGTAATAAGTCTTTAATAAAAAGATATATCATTATTTTTAATAAAAATACAATAATTACTGAATATCAATAAAATACGACCTAATTTTGAAATACATTTCTTTTTTTTTTATAGATATTATTATAATTTTAAATAACTTATTAGATATTACTTATAAATCCATAATTATTTATTTTAAATAATAATATTATATCCCCATTTAATATATATAAACATGAGGTGAATATGTTGTACATTAATTGTAAAAAAAAAAAAAAAAGTACTAATAGAAAAATAAATGGAAAGTAGAGAGAAGGTGATTATAAGGTAAACCTACAAAGAATAAATCTTAATTTCGTTAAATTATAGTGATAAGGAAAGTTAAGAAGCATATATGAAGCTAATTATTTAAAAGAAATACCAGTTGAGTGTTGATTCCGTTAAAATGGTGTGACTATTTAACTTTAAATTAGTAATGGTTACATTAATTAAATTCAACAATATTACAATAAAGAAAAAAAAAAAATTAGAAGAAAGAAAATGATGAAAATCTTGAGTATTAAATAAAAAAAAATAATAAAAAAAAAACTTAATATATATAATATTAAAAAAGTTCTTCTATAAGAAAGGTAAAAATAAAATATGATAAACAATATATATTATAGTACTAAAAAGATTTAAAAAAAAATATTTAAATTTATTGTTATAAACTTAAATGATTTATTATTATAAATTTAAAAATATTATTATAAATTTAAAAATATTTAAAAAAAAAAAAAAAAAAAATTATTATAACTTTAATTATTAATAAAATGAATTAATATTCAAATAATTCCGATATAAAATAAAATAAAATTAATATTAAAAATGATGGTCAAATAGAATTAATTTTTTTTTATTTTTTTATATACAAATATGTATATATTTTTAAATTTGAAAAATTAATTTTGTTAGTTATATATTTAGATAATGGTTAGTAATAAATATGATAAACTATTCTGATGATTAATAGATATACAAACTTAATAGTTTAATATACATTCCATGAAAATTCTGTTAAGAATAATAATTTAAAACAATATGATATAGAATTTTATAATGGAAATTATATAATAAATGTAAATGGATTGATATTTAGAAATGAAATAAAAACAAATGAAATTACTTCTGAAATACAGAACAGAATGTTAATAGAAAATAAATCTTAACATTTTAATAATAAAAAAAGATTTAAAAAATTTTACATCAAATTTTTTTATTTTTCAGTCAGAAGATATTTTAATTGAATCTGGAAAAAAATTAATACTTCATTAAATTTTCATTGAAACTCCTTATTTTAATGATTAATGTTTTTTTTTTTTTTTTTACCTATTAAAAATCATGAATTAAAATATCAAAAATTTTTCTATTTCTTATTTCTTTATTTCTTTATTTGTATATTGTTATTGTTTAATTGTTATTTAATTATTTATTTACTATTTATCTATTTATATTTATCTATTTATTATTTATTATTATTTATCTTTAATATTTTTATTATTGTATAAAAATAAAATATATATATAAAATTTTATTATATATTATTATTTACAAAAAGTATTTTTATATTCAATTATAAAATGATAATTTACTTTGTAAAAGATGATATGCATAATTTAAATAAGGTTAAATATGGTTATTATTCATTTTTTATTTTTTCAATTTATAATCTATATAAAAGTTAAATTCTAATATTATTAAATTTAAAAGGAAAAAAAAAAATAAGAAATTTTAAAATAAGATTCAAATAAAGTATAAAATTTATATTTTATATTTATTTTAGTTATATATATTCCAGTTTTTTTTTTTTTTTTTTTTTTTAAATAAAAATTAATATTTTACAAAATATAAAAATAATTCTGATTCTTTTTATTTTTAATTTCTAATTTTTTATTTTTTATTTTTTTTTTTATTTTTTTTATTTTATTTTATTTTATTTTTTTTTTTTTTTTTTTTTTTTTTTTTTTTTTTTTTTTTTTTTTTTTACTTTTTATTATCCTTTATTACCTTTATATTTAATTTATTATTATTATCTAATAATTAAATGATTTACAAAGTAAATAATTATTTTATAATATATATAAAAATAATAAAAAATTTTATTATTTATATCTTATAAATAATAATAAATTATCCAAAATTTTAAACTTATATAATATATAAATTTTTTTTTTATTATTTTAAACCCAAAAAATTATAATATTTTCTAAGATATATTAGTTAAATATGGTGATATTTCTAAATCTTATATTATTATGATGTATAAAAGATAAAAAGATTATATAAATTTAATGAAATTTAAAAAGAAAAAAAAATAATAAATAATAGAATAAAAAATATATAAAATAAAATTATTATTATTTTTATATGTATATTAAAAAATGATTATTTACTATGAAAAAAATTTAAAATTAAAAAAGATGATCATTTTAAATCTTAAATAATTATTATTTTTCTAATTTATATCAGGAAAAAAGTTAATAAAAGTTTAATGTTAATTTTATTAAATTTAAAAGGAAAAAATAATAATAATAATAATAATAATAAATTATTAAATAAAATATAAATACAGTTAAATTTATATTATTTATTTTCAAATAAAATAAAATAAAAAAAATAAAAAAAAAAAATAAAGAATTAAATTTATAATATATATATTTACCTATCATAAAATGATTATTTATTATTATATCTCTATTTTATTCACTAAATTAATTATATCTTTCCTATTTTAAAAATTTTTAAAATTTATCTTTTTTTTTTTTTTTTTTAAAAAGAAAAAAATAAACTTTATTAATTAATAATATATTCCTTTGAAAAATAAAATTTAAATATAATTAACTGTTATTATTATTATTATTATTATTAATGGTAGCAGTAGTAGTAGTAGTAGTAGAAGTATTATTAATAGAAAAATAAAAAAAAAATATTAAATATAATTATATTTTTATATTATTTATATATATATATAAATAAAATGGATTATATATATATAAATAAAAAAAAGTAAAAGGTTAAAATTTTATTACATATAATAAAATTTCCTTAATTTTTTTCTTTATATATAATTATATATTATATTTTACTAATTACTTTTTATTAATAATAGCAATTATTAATATTAAATATTTATTATTAAGGTATTTTTTCCACATATATATAAGAATTTAAAAATTTGGAAATTTACATATATTAAATAGTATTTTAATAAATTTTAAAATTTTTAGTAAAAAAAAAAAAAAAAAAGAGTAAAATTTGTTAGAAATAACATTAAATATGTTCATTATTATTATGTTTACAAAATAAAAGTTAGTTTTAACTCTTAACTAAAAATCATAGCTTTGAATATTATTTGTATATATAAATGTGCGATGATGTAAAAGATAGAAATATGACACATATTGTTAAGAGTAAAATAACGAAAATAACTAATTATGATATACAAAATATAATCAATTAGATTATACGTAGGACAATTTTTGTTTTAATTAGTCATTGGACTCTTTTTTTAATTATATCTTTTAGGTTAAAGTAGTTTAAATTTCATTAATTATAATAAATCCAAATAAATAATAATAATTTAAAGTATTTTTTTTTTTAAATTTTATATTTAATTTATTTTTAAAAATTTTAAAAATTTTAAAAATTTTAAAGTTATTTTCACACTTAATTTATATATCAAGATTTTTTTTTTTTTTTTTTTTTTTTTTTTTTTTTTTTTTTTTTTTTTTTTTTTTGAATAAAAAAAATATATTGTTTTATTGCTTAATATTTTTTATAATAATTATTAATAATTTTAATTTTATTTATTAATGCTTTAAAATTTTATCTTTCACTTTTTTTTAAGCAAAAAAAAAAAATAAAACTTTTTTAAATATTTTTTTTTTTTATAAAGATAAAGATATTATTTTAAAAAATTTAAAAAGTAATAATCTATCTGAAAAGAATGGACGATAATAATATACTTAAGAAAAATACAATCAATTATAACTTATTTGAGGTATCGAAAAATTAAATTTAACCAATATTTATCTATTTAAATGTCTATTAAAGCAAAAACTTATTTAATATTATTTATTATCAAAAAAAAAAAAAAAAAAAAAAAAAATCTTGAAATATAAATTAAATTAATAATATTCATTAAAAATATATATATATATATTTGAAATATAAAGCGATGTATTTATCCTTTTTTTAATGCACTTCCACAAGATGTTCCTGTCGATTGGATGATCCCATTTTTAGTTATTATAGAAGGTATAAAAATAATTAGCGTACTCAATTAATAACTATATAATTATATTAATATTATATTATTATTTTTTGTTTTTTTTAACACTTTTTTTTTTTTTTTTTTTTTAATAGATTTTCAATTTATTCAATATATATTTTCTGGTTTTGTTTTTGCTAAATTAAGACCATGGATATTAAATATATTCACTATATTTAATCCACAAATTATTAATTCTGTTTCATTTTGTAAAATCAAAAAATATTTATAATTTATAATTATAATATTCCTTAAAATACTTAATTCAAAAATATTAATCATAATAAATATATTTTTTTTTTATTTATTAGTTTTTCCTATTAGTGTAGTTTATGTATGTACTATATATATATTAATTGTTATAGGTAAATATTTATAATTTATGAATATATATTTAAAATTTAAACTGAGAAATATATATTTAATTATAACATTAATATATATAATTAGGGTATATTTTATATTATAAAGGAAGGTAATATTAAAATGAAAATTGTTATTTTTACATTTATATTAATATTAATAAATTTTTAAACAAAAAAATGAAAAAAAAAAAAAAAATAGATTACCAAAAAAATAAAAAATTTCATAAATTAAAATATATTAATATATTATTATTATTATTATTATTATTATTATTATTATTATTATTATTTAAAGGAAAATATTGTCGAAACGAAATCTTTGGGTATTTAATAAATAATTTATATACTTATATACATATATATAATTTATAATATATGTTTATACATATAAAATTAAAATAATAAACAATTATTAATTATAATATAATAAAGTTTTATAATACACTTTACTTTCTTGTGATGAGGTAAACAATTTCTATTTATATATTAATAATAATTTAATTATTGTATTAATTATTTTTTCATTTTTATTTTTATTTTTTGTTATTATTATTTATTCTTTATGATGTAATATGATATAGATATTTTCTTTCACTTGGTAAATGAATAAAATATTATTATTATTATTATTATTATATATATATATTTATTATAATATTAAATTTTTTTTTTTTTTTTTTTTTTTTTTTTTTTTTTTTTTTTTTTTTTTTTATAAAATATATATTTAAATATATGTAGTATTTAATATTTTAACTAGTAGTGTATATGCATGTCGAAAGTCAGATATCATGGGAGTTCCAGATTGTTCATCTAATATAACTTTAATATTGTAAATCCTTATATATCTATAAAATTTTTAATAATATTAATAGTATTAATAATAAATAAAATAATTAATTTTTATATGATTCAATAATTTAAAATTTTTCTTTATAAAAATATAGTCGATTGATTGCTTTATCATTTACAGTACTAATTGTAGCAGTTACTTGTTTGGTAAATTTTATATATATATATATATATATTTATTTTATTTTATTTTATTTTATTATTGTTTTCTTAAATATGAATTGTGTATCCTATAAATTCCTATAAAATTTAATAAAATAATAATAACAATAATAATAATAACAATAATAATAATAACAATAATAATAAATAACAATAATAATAATAATAATAAAAATAATATTTAGAAATAATAATTACATTAAAGTAATAAAAATTTAATTTAATAATATTTTTATTTTTTATATTCTAATTTATATTGAATGATTAATCTTTAATCATTAATACTCCACAGTACAGTAGGCTTTATTTTAATACTAATTGTTTATCTCATGGAAAATTTTTCGGTTCAATTAATTCAGCCAATATTATTGAAATAACGATAGTGAAAGCTTTTTTGGTATTACTATTAAAACTTAATAATATATATGATAAATTTTATATATCCTATCTATCTATCTATATTTTAATAATATTTCCTTTTTATTTCTATCTATTCATTTTACATGGATTCTAAAGGCCTACCAAAAAAACACTCTGCCACAATTATTTATGGATAATAATTTCGATAGAAATATTATTAGATATGTAATTATTATTATTGGAATAGTATTATTTCTATATTTATCCATTTTGCAATTAAAAACTCAACCATATTATTCGAAAGTTGTGAATAATTATAAATTTTCTGTTTATTTCGGAAATTTTGGTATAGAAGTATATTCATTTTTTATTACACTGTTAAATTTAAATGATTCACAATTCATTTCAGACTTTATGCCCTTTTTATTTATCTTCCTTTCAATCTTTGGGTGCTTCTTCAATCAATTCTACCTTAAAAAAACTTTAAAAAGAATTTATGTAAAATACCAAGAAAAGCAAATTGTAAGAAACATAAGAAAAACAACTTCAATAGACGAATTAAAAAATAGCCCAGAAAAATTAAAAAACAATAAAATTTTTACATCAATAGAACGAATTAGTAAGAATATCAAAATATTTTTAATTAATATTCAAAAAATAAAATTAAAAAAAAAAAAAAAAAAAAAAAAAAAAAAAAAAAAAAATAAAAAAATAATTGAAAATGAAATAATATATATATATAACTTTAATTACTAAAAAAAAAAAAAAAAAAAATAAAAAAAAAGAAAAAAAAAAGTTATTGATATTAAAATATCTTTTTTTTATATAAATAATTAAAAAAATAGCTAAAGAAACGTATATCAAAAAAGAAATAAAAGTATTTAATAGTATTTCTGAATGTGAAATAGCATGTCGGTTTTTAAGGTAATATATATAAAAAAAAATTAAAGTTGAAAAAAAAAAAAAAAAATTTTTTTTTTTCATATTTTTTGCTTATATATGATGTTTAATATTGTAAAAAAAAAAAAAAAAAAAAAAAAAATTTTTTTTTCATATTTTTTGCTTATATATGATGTTTAATACTGTAAAAAAAAAAAAAAAAAAAAAAAAAAAAAAACATAATAATAATTCCATTTAAAAATATTATTATATATAGAACCAATAGAGATTTTGAAGCTTACCTATTAATGAAAAAATTATTTGAAGAAGGGTAAATAATTATATAAATAATAAAATATATATATAATTTTATTTTATATATTTATCAATATATAATATAATAATATTTTAAATAAAATATATATATATATATATATATATATTTTTTTTTTTTTTTTTTTTTTTTTTTTGAAATTATAATATTAAATAGAATAAATCAATATACACATGATGCTGATGTAAAAATTAATTACTAAATTTTTGAGAATAATTTTTATTAATATTATTAATAATATTATTTTTTTTCTCGAATAATAATTAGAAAATAATTTATTTAATATTTGATATTTTAAACTTTTTATACTTAACAGATATATATCACTGCATGGTTTTATATGTATTCTATGAAAATATTCTATAAGAAAAACAATTTACTTCAAAAATATGATATTGAATTATTTAATGGAAATTATATGTTAAATACTGCAATGGAATTGAAATTAAATATGAGACAAAGGTACTTAATTAATAGAGCAGTAGATTATATAGAAATTGAAAAAAAAGAAAATGCAAAAAGTATAACTTCCAATGAAGTGTAAATTTCATTATTAATTATTAAATTTAAAAGAAATTAAATTAATATATGAAGTAAAAAATATATAGATATTAAATTAATCCAATAATATTAATTACTTATTATAAAATTTATATGTAAATTTTCCTTTTTTTTTTTTTTTTTTTTTTTTTTTTTTTTTTTTGTACAAAAATAAGTTCCTCTTCATTGAAACTTGAAGAATTAAAATTATCGGCAGTCGGGGCCCATATTAATGGATTAAAAGAAATTAAAGAATTATTCGTTAAATTAAGAAATAGTACTAATAATAAAGATGTTCTATCCTATTTAGCCAATATAAGAAGAATTAGTTTCTATCGAAATTCAGCAAATTCGCAATATAAAACTATTACTAGGCATTTCACAGATGCTAAAGTAATTTTATATATATTTATATAATATTATTTTATTTAAAAAAAATCCATTATATATTAATATTTTTTTATTTTATTATATATATATATAAAAAGGATGTTATTAAAGTTTATATCTTATTTTTGTTGGATGTTATGGTATAATTAAAAAAAAAAAAAAAAAAAAAAATTTTATATTAATTTAATAATATATAAATCAACTATATTTAAATTTATATTATAATTTATAATTTATTAAAATTTTTTTAGAATGATGATGAAGCAGCTGTACGTATTTCATAATAGAAATTTTTTTATATTATTAAACTTGTAATTTTTTTTTATTCAATGATCCTTATATATGTATTTTTTGAACTAATTATTCATCTTTTTAATGATCTTTATTTTTTTTTTTAACCTATTATTCATCTTTTTAATGAATATATATATATATATATATATATTTTTTTTTAAAAAAAAAAAAAAAAAAAAAAAAAAAAAAAAAAAAGAACCGTTATATTCAAAATATTGGGGTAAATATAAATTATTACTGTTATATTAAAAATAAAAGAATTTTATGTAGTTTTATATATATATATATATATATATATAAATATTTGTATTAAAATAGATGATCTATTTTAATAATCAATTATATAAAAAAAATATAAGAAATATGAAAAGATTATTGAAAAATAATAAATAAAGAAAAAAATTAATAAATATTTTTAATTTGTTTTATTAAAAATTTATTATTAGAATGTGAAATTGAATGATAAAAACTTTTTAAATAATTCCAATAATGAAATGGAAGCACAAGAAATCAACATAAATATCAATACAGAAAAAAAAAGTGATGTGGAAAAAAAATCTGGAAATTTCAAAAATAATTCAAATTTAAACAATTCTTTCTCAAATTCATTAATTTCTCTTACTCAATCAGAAAATATTTCTGTTTCATCTGGAATAAGTAAAGACATTCGAAAAAAAATTACCTTAAAGTAAGAAATATATTATAAAAAAATAAGAAAAAAAAAGATTTTTTTTTTTTTTTTTTTTTTTTTTTTTTTTTTTTTTTTTATGATAAATATATATGTATATATTATTAATTATTATTAAAAATAATCTTTTATATAAATTATAATATAACCTTTTCAAAAAGACGTTTAATGGCCAGAAAGTTTATTCATCCAATTAAGCAATATAAAAATTATGTGAATATTTTAATTGCACTATTTATTATAATTTTTTCTATAGAGTAAATTTCTCTTTTAATATAATGATATATAATAATATATATTAATTAATAATTTTTCATCACTTTTTTCTTTTTTTTTTTTTTTTTTTTTTTTTTTTAAATATAATAATAATATTAATAATATTAATAATATTAATAATATTAATAATAGTAATAATAGTAATAATAGTAATAATAGTAATAATAGTAATAATAGTAATAATAGTAATAATAGTAATAATAGTAATAAATAGTAATAATATTAATTTTAATAATATTATTATTAATAATACATTAGAATAATATATGTACTTTATGTCTATCAATTTGCAGAAAATAATATTTTCGATATAAATCTTAATATTAATATTCCTGGAACCATCATGGAAGCAGCTGGTAATATCAGATTACTAGCATTATCTCTTATCATTGGAGATATTCCTACTTATCAAATATATAAAGAAGCAGCTGATGGTGATTTATATATTCTTCAAGATTTAAATTTTATCAATGTTGATAAAAATATGAGGAATACTATCAGTGATAGTCCTTTATTTGTTCCTGTTGGTGAATATGCATTCGATACCGTTGAAGTAATACCAATAGCAGACTCTTTTAAAAAATTAGTTACAAATTTGAAATATGTTGTTAATAGAGGTAATTTTATTTTCATATAATTAGTATTAGTTAATTTATTCAAGTCATAAGACAAATATATTAAAAAAAAAAAAAAAAAAAAAAAAAAATAAAAAATAAAAAATAAAATAAAAATAAATAAATAAATAAATAAATGATAATAATATGTATTTATTCCAAATATTAATAATAATAATAATGAAAGAAATGTTAAGAAAAAATGAAACATATGAAGATATATTATATGAGCCTCATTTCAGGTATAAATAATAAATATACATATAATAGATTTTATTTAATATTTTGTATATATTTTTATTTTAAATATTAACTATTTTAATTATTATGATAAAAATAATTTTATATATTTAAATTTTTTACATATTTTAATAAATAAATATATATATATTTATATATATATATATATTTTTTTTTTATTATTATACCTTTGGGTATTTATTTAAAGATACTTTATCGGTAAACTCAATAATTAATACTATAAACAAATATGATGAATTATAATTATATAAATTAATATTTAATAATTAATTTTATATATCAACATAATATATTTTTAATATAAACTTATAATAAACTATTTTTAAAATGACTAAAAAAAAAAAAAAAAAAAAAAAAGTTAACTCAAAAAGTAATTTTGAAAATGCATTTAAAGCATCTAAAAATGTTTTAGGGAATATGGTATTACAAAAATTTAAAATAATGGAAATAATTGGTTTTTCACTTGAAATCCTTTTATCAATAATTACTATAATAATGATTTATATATGTAATTTTATGATTTATTAATTATTATTAAAAATAATTAATAAAATATATTTATATATATTGAAATTATATATATATATTATCTATGTCTATATTTATGTGTATTAATCTATTAACATATTTTTCAAAATAAAAAAAAAAAAAAAAAAAAAAAAAAAAAAAAAGGTTTCGTTTCCCTCAAAAGAACAATAAATAAAACATCTTTTAATATATTTAAAATGTTTAAATATTTATCAAAAGGTAATAAATTATATACTGTAATTATTTAAAAAAAAAAAATTAAATATAAAATAAAAAAAAAAGTTATTAATAATTAATGAATTAATGGATTTTTTTTTTTTAAAAAAAATATATATATATATTATATGAATTATACATACATAAGATAATTTTGAAGATATCATTACCAATTATGAAGAAAAAATTGAAACCCTTTGTGAAAATTTCGAAATTGATAAAGATATAACTAATAACAGTTTAAGAAATAAAAATAAAAAAAGAATTATTGATAAAGTATTAATATTTTCATTTATTATTATATTTATAATTATTGTGGCTTTCTTCGTTCCAGTATATGTAAAGTATTTTTAAATAAATTAAAAACTCTAATTAATATTATATTTAAAATTAACGTTTTTTTTTTTTTTTTTTTTTTTCTTGATAAAATTTAAAATAATTAATTATATTATTGAAATTAACATTTAATAAAAGAATTCCATTAAAGAAATTTCAGATTTATTAAAAATTGTTGATAAATCGGTAAAAATATAAATATTTTTAAATATAATTTTTTAAAAAATATATATGTTTATATATATATATATATTTTATAATTAATAATTTTACCTATTAACTATTATTATAAGTATTGTTGGTGTTATTATTGTTATTATTATTATTAATTTTTATTTTATTTTTATTTTATTTTATTTTTATTTTAATTTTAATTTTTTTTTATTAAAACCTTAAAAAAGTCTGATAGATTTGCATTGATTAAAGGAATTCAATTATATACTTATGAAGTAATTTATCAAGATCGATCGATATTTGTAGAGAATGAACCACAAAGAATTTTAAATGATTATATTAATAGAATCAAGGTTTATATTATTATTATTGTTGTTTTTTGTTATTATTATTATTATTATTATTATTATTTAAATATATAATATATATTATTTTAAAAATTTAATATTATATTTATATTTTATTTTATTTTTTTTTTTTTTTATGACATTAGACTATTCAGAATGAATTAAAATCGGGATCGTATGGAGGACCTACATTTAATAAATATCCATCATTAGATTTCATTACAAAAGAAAATGGATGTCATAGAATGTATTATGATCCATCTTGTAATTTTATGTTCTATGATATTAGTTATGGTAATATAAAAATAAAAAATAAAAATAAGGAAAAAAATATTATAATAAACTAATTAAATTGTAATATTTTTTTTTTTTTTTTTTTTAAATAAAAAAAAAAAAAAATACATTTTAAAATTTACTAAATAAATAATAAAAAACATATGTATTTATATATTTTACAATATTTAAAGGTTTTACGGAAGAAGCTGCAACCCTTCCACTAGATCAATTAATAAGTGAATATTTATATCATTTGGAAAATTTTATTATTGACGCTAATAATGGAGAATTCATTCAATTACCATTTACATCCAAAGAAAATATAGAAATATTGTTTAGACAGGTGTTAAATGACAAGTTTTTCAGACTTCAAGAAAAATTAATCAATAATATTGTTGGAGATTTTCTAGTTCTTCATGACAATTTAACTAGTTATTCCAATATAATTTTAAATAATCAAATTGAACTAATTATCTATTTGGTAATTTTTGGAATTTTGGCATTATTAATTATTGATATATTTGTCTTAAATCGGATATTTAACGATAGTATAAAAGAAATGGAATCTATTGTGTCTTTTGTATTTTTAATTCCACAAAAAATAATAAATAAAAATGAAAAATTTAGAAGGTAATTAATTTATCATTAAATTATATATATTTTTATTAATTATTGATAAAAACATAAAGATAATAAATAAAAAAATTAAAAAAAAAAAAAAAAAAAATAGACTTTAAGAAAATCAGCAAAACTAATAAAAATTAATATATATATATATATATATATATATATATTTTTTTTTTTTTATTTATAATTTTTACATATTAAATAGTTTCTTGGAAACCACTCAAACTGATGAATAATATATTATTATAAATCTAAATTAAGCTAATTAATAATTAATAGAAAATAGAAAAAAAAAAAAAAAAAAATAAAATATACATATAAATATATATATATTTATTTATTTAATATTAAAGTATCTAATTATATTTATAATTATTATTTTTAGGATCTCTTTTTTTTTTTTTTTTTTTTTTTTTTTTCCTTATCATTATTATTATAATATTAATTCAATTTAATGACAGTTTCTATGTTTATATTGCTTTATATTTTTTATAATTATTACCAATATATTTAATAAAAATTTTTTATTTTTTATTTATTTTAATTATTTTTATTTTTATTTTTTTTTTTATTTTTATTTTTCATACAACTTTTTTTTATCCAAATCCAAATTCAAATAATTAGCAGTTTTAATAATAATAATAATAATTTATTTGTATTAATTATAATAAATATAATTTTAAATACAAATAAAATATGTATTTTATATAAATATATATTTATATATATACTTTTTTTTTTTTTTAAAAAAAAAAAAAAAAAAAAAAAAAAAAAAAAAAATTAAAAATATACATATATATATTATTATTATAATTTAATTTAAATAAAATAATATAAAAAAAAAATAAATATTTAAATCTATCACGATCTTGAAATATCGATGAGTAGTACTCTATGTTAAACCTAATAATAAAGTAATTTTTCTAAGCAAGCTAATTAGCTTACTTAACAGATAACTTAAAAAAAAAAAAAAAAAAAAAAAAAAAAAATTAAAAAAATTAAAAACTTTTAAGTAATTATTTAAGATTAAAAAGAATAATTAATTGTTAAAGCGTGAAGCTCAGATTAATTATTTTATATTATATATGAATTATTATTTTTTTTTTTAAATAATAATTTTTACATGTTATTTTTTATATTAATTTTAAATAATAATTTTTACATGTTATTTTATATTAATTTTAAATAATTTTTACATGTTATTTTATATTAATTTTAAATAATAATTTTTACATGTTATTTTATATTAATTTTAAATAATAATTTTTACATGTTATTTTATATTAATTTTATTTATAATAAAGCATAATATAAATACAAATAATCTTATTTACTATATTTTAACATTTCTTTTACATTATGTCTTTTATTAAAGTTTTATTATTTATATTTATAATTTACATTTTATATTCTATATATATAAGAAAAAAATTGCTCTAGCATATTCTAATTTTATATTTTTTTTTTCTTTTATTTTTTTCTTGAATATAAATTTATATTTTGTATCAATATATTCACATCTTTCCTATTGCATTTTCATCCTCAGCTATTGCTATATAGGCTATATTATTATCTATTTTTATTTTTATTAAAATTATGTTTATTAGTAATTTCTTCGAATAAAAGTTTTTTTTTTTTTTTTTTTTTTTTTTTTTTTTTTTAACTATATTCCTTGCTTTTGCACATTCAATAATTTATATTAATTTTAAATAATAATTTTTACATGTTATTTTATATTAATTTTAAATAATTTTTACATGTTATTTTATATTAATTTTAAATAATAATTTTTACATGTTATTTTATATTAATTTTAAATAATAATTTTTACATGTTATTTTATATTAATTTTATTTATAATAAAGCATAATATAAATACAAATAATCTTATTTACTATATTTTAACATTTCTTTTACATTATGTCTTTTATTAAAGTTTTATTATTTATATTTATAATTTACATTTTATATTCTATATATATAAGAAAAAAATTGCTCTAGCATATTCTAATTTTATATTTTTTTTTTCTTTTATTTTTTTCTTGAATATAAATTTATATTTTGTATCAATATATTCACATCTTTCCTATTGCATTTTCATCCTCAGCTATTGCTATATAGGCTATATTATTATCTATTTTTATTTTTATTAAAATTATGTTTATTAGTAATTTCTTCGAATAAAAGTTTTTTTTTTTTTTTTTTTTTTTTTAACTATATTCCTTGCTTTTGCACATTCAATAAAAGGCTTCCAAATTCAGCTTCTGCTGTTGATAATGTAAAAATTTCTTTGAATTTGAGATTTCCATGAAATTGGACATATTACCTTAGTTAGAATATATATATCCATTTACAGATCTTCTAGTAGCATCATCATTAGCCTAATCAACATCTGAAAAATCCTACTTAAATATATTTTCCATTATTATATATTGTTTTGATTTATTTATTGTAGATTTTAAATAAAATGTAATATCATTAATAATGCTATATAGTCTATTGTTATTGGATTTTCACAGTTTCTTGATGCTTGATTGACCGCATATGTGTAATGTCCTGGTCTAGATTTTATTGCAATATATAATAGTGAACCTTGTAATGACTTTTATTTTCCAACATCTACTGGTTTTTGCATTTTTTTTTTTTTTCCATTATTTGATATTTTTTCTTCAAATATATTTTATAATTTAAGTTTTATTCATTTTATAATTCTTAATAATTTTATTTATAATAATCTTCATGATTTATTTTGTAACTATCCTTAGTTTTTATAAATATTTATTCCAATAATTTTTCTGGCATCAGATTCTTTTGAAATAGTATATTTATTTTTTTTTTTTTTTTTTTTTTTTTTTTTTTTTTTTTTAAAAAAATAAATTCTTAATTATATTTGTAATTTCATAATCTTTGCCATTAATACATTATATATGGGCACTGAGTCATACACTTTTTTTAAGGTCCAAAAAAGCAAGGTTAAGTATTCTTATTTTCAAATTTCCTTCTCTGACATATAATTCTTAATGGAGTGTAAAGACTTATACGTTCCTCTCAATTACGAAATCCATATTGTTCAGGTCTTATAAAACCTTCATCAATTCCATATTTAGAGATTCTATAAGCTATTATTTTTTTTGCTATAATTTTTAATTCATTATTGATAAGAGAGATGCCACGATAGTTATTACAATCTGATGGATCGCCCTTTTTATAAATAGAAACTATTGATGCGTTATTCCATAATTTTGGGAAATCACCATTCCAAATACGACTGATTAAGGCTTTAAGACATTTAAAGCCAGATGAAATATTACTATTTATTACTATTATTATCACTTGATCCTTCTGAATCATCTTTATAAGGAATCAAAGCTTATGAAGAATTCCATTGGAATACCATCAGGAACCACAAGCTTTAAAGTTAGGAGTGGAGGAGATTGCTTTGCAAAATTTCTTCATCGCAAATACCTTGGTTAATATCCCATTCTTGTTACCTTGGTCTTCCCAAATTCCTTAGTTCATCAGAATCTTTTCAGTAATCTTTAGAAAGACTATGACCTGAAGAATCCGACCCTAGGAATTTATAATGAGAATGCCAAACTTTTAATTTTTTATGTGTAGAAGAAATCAAGTTTCATTATTATAATTTTTAATAGGATGAGAGACCGTGAAAGATTGATTATTTATTTTTTTTTGCATTCTTTCTAACCCATTTCCATGCTTTCCTACTATCCTTTTTTAAGAGCTAACGAACATCCAGTTTTAATCCAATATAAATATTCTTTTTTTTCCTAAATTCGTTACATTTTTTATGAATTGATTCACAAAGTCTATAATACGAGTCAACTATTTTAGCAAATTCATTGGAATCATTTGCAGAAACATAACGCTTAATTTGTTTGTATTTAATTTGCTTTATCTTTTGAAGACAATATAATTTTTCGTGACATGCTATATATCGTTTTTCTGATTTCTGTTGAAGATGTAATCGATAAATCCTTAGCAATGGAATTAGTAGTGTTAATGAACTTTTTCAATAACACAATCTATTGAAAGTTTTTCATTTCCCATTATTTCTTCACTAAGAATCTCAAATTTATAGTGATGACATATTTCTTTCTTTTGTTCAAGACATTAATACCAATCCCATCTTACAAATTTTTTTTTTTTTTTTTGGTAACAAAAATGATTCATCTGTGGTAATTTTCTTACAATAAATTATGAGAGGTTTATTATTAGATACAGAAGGATAATCAAATAAAAGAAGCACTTGATATTTTATCCAGTATACTTGAATTGAATTGACTAACGCATGATCAATATCTGATGAATATCTACCTCTTGTCCATGAAATAGGTGAACCATTAATCGGAAGAATAATCCAGTTATCAAGGTTACTATTGGATAATTTATCTTGTAAATCAGAGGTACTCATGTTAAAGTCTCCAAGAAGAAGAGATGGATGATTAGTGTGATTCTGAAGCCATGTGAAAACTTCTGAAAATGCATATCGGACTTGTAATGAGCGTTTTCTTAGTGGGAAATATAGACATTACCAACAGAATATTTAGAGTGATTCCAGAGATTATAGGTTGTTAAAGAAACAAGATAAGTATAGGAATTATCTTTAAGTACTGCTTTGACATGAGACATGATAACCAAGATATAAACCTCTGCAACCTGGAGTAGTAGGATCCATTCTTTTCAGGAAATATTTATAGTTGGGAAGTGTTACTTTACATGGATTTCTAGCCTCATTGGTACCATTACCTGTCTCCTGAAAACATAGAAATAATGGTTTAAATATTGTGTTGAAGTACTCAATACTATCTCTTTTCACAAAATTCCATCCGTTTGGTATATTTCAACTAAGACGAAAAGAAAACTTTCCTGTGTTAGAATGTGAAAATGAATTTTGAGAATTAAGATTAAGGAATATTGGGAGCAATGAGTTCATGAGTGTCATTAATAACATTTACTAAACTCGTTGAACTGAGGTTTATTGTGTTAATATCATTGGATGTGTTATTAGATATTAAATTTTGTTTTAAATGCCGAAAAGAAACCTTATGATTTCCATTTGGAACATCTACGATATGAAATTTTAACTCCTGAAAGTGCATTTTCAAATACTTTTTTTAAATATTTTTCATGGTTGAAATTTGGAGGGTATACTTTTATCCTGAAGAAGCTATCATTGAATTTAGTAATTCTTTTTTTTTACTGACAAAATATTATCATTGAATTTTTTTGCATTTAGAATGAATAAATTCCTTCATTTTAGCACAAGTCCATGAGTGTATACCACGGATAAAAATTAACCCTGTGTTGTCAATAGATGTTCCATAGCAGTGAGAACCCCGGTGAAATATCTTTTCCATAATGAACTAAAAACTACAATTTAAAAAAAAATGAAACAAAAAACAAACTAAAATACTAAAAACTAAGGAATATAGATATAAAAAATATATATATATATATTATATATATAAAATAGAAAAATTTAAATAAAATAAAAAAAAAAATAATAATAATATGAAGATCCTATCTTCTTGGAATAATTGATTAAGCTTAAATAAAATGAATAACTTAAGAATTTTGTAGTAATGAATAATATCTTTTTTCCTGTTTTTTTTTTTTTTTTTTTTTTTTTTTTTTTTTTTTTCTACTTTGTATTTTCTATTAATTTTTGAGTTTCTGAAGTTCTATTTGATTTGTAAAGCTTTGATTGATAAATAAAATAATTTTCCCTAATGTAATCATAAATAAACTGAAATGAAAATGTAAATAATGTTAGTAGTGAAAGACTATAAAAAGATTCCTATCAGTTAAAAAATATCTTAAACACAAGCTTTGGAGAGAATCAATCTCCTACATTTTCCATTTTACAATAGCTATATGAGAGTTTAAATAATACTATAGAAAAATACATATATAAAATAATGCTAAAGTAAAAAAAAAAAAAAATACAATAGATTCATTACAATGATAATATTTAGAAACTACATGATATAATTAACTATAAAACTCCAATGTTACTACATATCCAGTTTAAAACAATATAAAACATCAAGTTCACTTTCTACAGTCTTTCTGTATTCCAAATTTCTCTCTTCGTACTCGAAGCCACTTTAGAAAGGATAACCATCGATTATCATCAGAATCACAGAAAGCTGTAATTAGTACACCTGATATAAGTTATTCCTTTTCCATCAACCCTCCATGGACCTGGAAAAACTAAAAATTTAAAAGATATTCAATATCAACAAATATATTATAAAAATTTAAAAGATATTCAATATCAAAAAAAGTATTATTATAAAAATTTAAAAGATATTCAATATCAAAAAGTATATTATAAAAATTTAAAAGATATTCAATATCAAAAAGTATATTATAAAAGTTTAAAAGATATTCAATATCAAAAAAAGTATTATTATAAAAATTTAAAAGTTATTCAATATCAAAAAGTATATTATAAAAATTTAAAAGATATTCAATATCAAAAAGTATATTATAAAAATTTAAAAGATATTAAATATCAAATTTTTTTTTTTTTTTTTTTTTTTTTTTTTTTTTTTTTTTTTTTTTTTTTTTTTTTTTTTAAAATTTATTGATAACTTTGATAAATAATATTCATTACAAGTAACTACAGTTGTACCAAATACAATTATTATTAATAATATAATTATTTATTATTTTGAAATAAATTAAAATGTAATTATTAATAATTTTTTTTTTATTTAAAAAATATCTATAGAAGATATTAAAAAATATAATATGTAAAGAAATATGCGACTCAACATTTTTGTAAATTCGTAAAAAATTATTCCCAATATTAAATTCTTTAATATTTTTCTCTATAATATTAACTATTTCTTTAATATTAAATAAATTAATGTAATAATACCTTAATATAAATAATGAAATGTTATCTAGTGTAATAATCTAAATACGTGATTCATACAGAGCTATAATAAATACAGTAATAATAATAATAATCAATACCTCGCATTAAAAAAGGAATAATTTCTCTATTAATTATTACTTATCTACTATTTTCTGAATATAATTTAAAATAAAGTTTAAAATAATTAAAAAATAGACCTATAACAATAAAAAAAAAAAAAAAAAAAAAAAAAAAAAAAAAAAAAAAAGTAATGAAAAAAAATTTTTTTGAATATATATATATGAATTACAATATACGCCTATCTATTGAAAATAATAATAATAATAATAATAAAATTCATTTGAATTCATATTATTATTTTTATATATTAAAACAGTTTTATTTTACATATATAATCTATAATCTATATATAATCTAGATATCTCTTAGATTTAATTTTTATTTTTTTATTGTTTACTTTTAATTTATTACTCTAGTTTTTTTCATTAAAAAAAAAAAAATTACATGAATTTATTGTTTTATTTTTATTTTAAAACCATATATATTTTTTTTTTTTTTAATTTTCTATTTTTTTTTTTATTTCTTTTATTAATTTTTTTTTTATGTTCTATTTCTTTTCAATTTCAATGAAACCTTGTTGTTTTAATAATTCATAATCTTGATTTGGAATATCTTGAGTGAAGGCTCCATAAACTGATTTAGACCAGTTACCATCACGGAAATTGGAAGAACGTTCTGAAAGGTATTTTTGATAAGTTTTATCATAGTCTTGGATGGCCTCCTCCACCCTACTGGTATCGTAATTTTCTTCAAAATAGACAGCCTTCATTGGTAATCTTGGCTTAAGACCTGGATTATCATCTGGATAACCCACACATAAACCAACAATTGGAATAACATATTTTGGAAGGTTTAATTCCTTCACTACTTCAAGAGAATTAATACGAATACCACCGATAGGAACGGTACCAAGACCCATGGATTCTGCAGCCACCAAGGCATTTTGCATGGCGATACCGGCATCATGTGAAGCGATGACAAGAGTATCTAATTCTTTAATATAATCTTCTCCACGTTTTTTTTCACCAAATTTTTCAAAAACAAGGTGAGTACGATAATAATCAGCACAAAAAACTAAAAATACAGAACAACCTCCAACATAAGGTTGATCATAACAACATTTTTGAAGTCTATTTTTACGATCTTGATCCTTTACAGCAACAATAGATACATTTTGTCCGTTACACCAACTTGGAGCAGCCTGTGCAGCCTTTATGATAAGTTCTAACTTTTCTTGTTCAAGTGGTTGATTCTTATATCTACGAATAGATTGATGTTTAAAAAGTGATTCAAGTACTGGATTCATATTGTAAACAATTTCTGATAGTATTTTTTTTTTTTTTTTTTTTTTTTTTTGTTTGTTTTTTCTCTATTATATAATTTTATTATATATTTTTTTAATTTTATATTCTATTTTTTTAATATAAAATAATAATTTGATTAAGATATTAATTGGAGATAAATTTATCTATTTATACTATTCTATACTAATATATAATAATAATAACTTTAAATGATACAATTTTATAAATATTTCTATGATATTCCTTTACGCCTAAGCTTTAATTAATTTTATTACTAATGAATTGAATTAAAAAATTATTAATTAAACAATTAAAAAAAAAAAATATTAAATATATAAACATATATTTAATAATAATCACTTGATCTAATCAATGTAAGAATTCATTTTTTTATGTTAAAAATTATTAATTACAATTATGACTATTATTTATTTATTAATTTATTAATTTATTATTTATTTATTTATTTATTAATTAATTAATTAATTAATTATTTATTTATTTATCTATCTATTATTTAATTAATTATTTATTTATTTATTATTTATTTATTTATTTATTATTTGTTATTTATTATTTATTACTAAATACTTTTTATATTATTCAATTATTTATTTATCTATTATTTAATTAATTGTTTATTTATTTATAAGGTTGTTATTAGTCTTTATCATAAATTAGTAATCATCAATTTAATTTTTTTTTTTAAAAATAAATGATGCATGATATATTAAAATATACATATATTATAAATTAATATATTTAAAGAATATATATATTTTATTATATTATTTTATGAAATATATAAATCATATATATTATATTATATGATTTATTTTATTATATATTAAATATAATATAATATATTTTATATATAATAAAATATAATCATAAAATAATATAATATAATATAAAAAAAAATTTTTTTTTTTAATAATTACATATTAATAGATGAAAATAATAATAAAAGTCCAAATTTATATAGATTAAATGGAAGATATTTGGTTAAAGTTATAGGATGCTTAAAAATAAATAAATTTGATTTATATCAATGGCTATAAAGCAGGTAGAAAGTGTAAAACTTTGGCTTTCTTTTTACTTTCTACAATTGTATTTATTATTACCAGTATAATGATTTAATTTTAATAATTAAAATTTTAATAACTATTTTTATTTTTATGAAATAAAATAAAAAAAAAAAGTTTTAAATAAATTTCAATTAATAATTAAATAATAGAATAATTGATAATGAATAATTGAATAATAATTGATAATGAATAATTGAATAATAATTAAATAATAATTGATAATGAATAATTAAATAATAATTAAATAATAATTAAATAATATTATTGTATAGAATACTTATATAGCGGATTTAAGCGGACCAAGTATTATATTAAATTTTATTTTAAATTAAAAAAAAAAAAAAAAAAAAAAAATCTTATATATAATTTTTTCAAACTTTTTAAATTTATTATTTTATTATTGAAGAGTCAATATTTGATAACTATTAAAACTGTCTTTGCTTATGATACATATCTTATATTATTTATTTATTTATTTATTTATTTATTTATTTTTTAGAAAAGAATAAACTAGATATATAAATCTATTTTTTTTTCTTTAAATTATTAAATATTCTTTAAATAAGAAAATATTTTATGTTTTATATTACAAATGATATTAACTATTAAGTATATAAATAACAAGAGAAAAAAAAAAAAAAAAAAAAAAAAGCAATAATCTTTCATTATTATATTTTAATCATACTAAATCTCTTTTATTTTACCAAAGTAGAATTTCAACTGTGGATAATATTATTATTTATTTGTTCCTATTAATATTAATTAAATACTATTGACCTTTTAATTTTTAATAGATATGTTTTAATTATATAAACTATCAATTTATTTTTTCTAAATAATAACTTACTAGTTATGTTCATATTCTATTAAAAAAATAATAATAATTATTTATTATTAAAATAAAGTTCTCATCAAATAAAATTAAATAAAAAAAAACTAAATAAAAAACTTTAATAACAAATGAAACAAATTGCTTACAAAACAATAAAATTTTCTTTAAAACAACTTTTTTATAAAAAAAATAAATAAATATATATATATATATGTTATTATACGCTTCATTAAACTTTTTTTTTTTTTTTTTTATGTTTGCTTTTAATTTTATTATTATATTTGTTTTTTTTATTTATATTTAAATATTTAATTTTATTTTCTTTGTTTTATTTTTTTTTTAAGCATTTATTTGCTACAATATTTAATTCTTGTTTCATTTTTATTATATTCATTTTTTTTTTTATTATTTTATCTACTTTCGGGAAAAAAAAAAAAAAAACTATTTAGTACATTTATTTAGTTATTTTTTTTTTTGATATTTTTCTTTTTCCTCTTAATATATTATTTCAATTATTTAGTTACTTTTTGGACTGGAACGAATCCTTGTTGTTTCACTAATTCATAATCTTGAGCATATATATCTCCCATTTGGGAATAAACAGAGTAAATACTCTTTGACCAGTTACTATCACGTTCATTAGAACCTCTTTTTGCTAAGTATTCCTTATATTCTTTATCATGATTTTCAATTTTTTCCAAGAGATCAGTGGTATCATACTTTTCATCAAAGAAGACAGTGTTAGCTGGTAATCTTGGCTTAAGACCTGGGTTATCATCTGGATAACCAACACATAAACCAATCATTGGAAGAACATACTTTGGTAAGTTTAAGATCTTTACAACTTCAAGAGAGTTCAAACGAATAGCACCAATACAGACAGTACCAAGACCCATAGATTCAGCGGCAACAATGGCATTTTCCATAGCAATACCGCATTCATGACTACCAACAAATAAATTATCTAAACTTTTAATGAAATTATCTCCTCCCTTATCACCATACTTTTCAAAAATAAGATTAGTACGATAGAAATCAGCACAAAATACTAAAAATGCAGAACAAGAAGCAATATATGGTTGATTAAAACTTATTTCAGCAAGTTTATTTTTTGTGGTTTGATCCTTAACTACAATGACAGAAACATGTTGACCATTACACCAATTTGGAGCAGCTTGAATACTCTTCATAATAAGATCTAACTTCTCTTGTTCAAGAGGTTGATTCTTATACTTACGAATAGATTGATGCTTTAAAAGAGATTCGATAACTGGATTCATTTTTCCTTTTTTTTTTTTTTTTTTTATTTAGTGAAAAAAAAGATTTAAAGAAAAAGAAAAAAAAAAAAAAAAAAAAGAAAAAAAAAAAAAAGAAAAAATTTTCTATTTATTTATTTATTTATTTATTTATTTATTTATTTATTTATTTTTTATGAATTAATAATTAATAAACTTTTTTTTTTTTTTTTTAATTTAATTTATCCATTTTTTAATTTAATTTAGCGGAAAATCCATTAAAAAAAAAAAAATTCATTAAAAAAAATTTAAAAAATTTTATTTTTATTTTTATTTTTACTTTTTTGTGATTTGTATGAAATTAACAAATAAAAAAAAATCAAAATAATAACAATTTATATAATGATTATTATTATATAATCAAAATAATAAAAAATTATATAATAATTATTATAAAGATTATTATTTATTATTATTATAAAGATTATTATTATTATTATTATTATTATTATTATTATTATTATTATTATTAATATTATTATTATTATTATTATTATTATTAATTATTATTATCATTTATTATTATTATTATTATTATTATTATTATTATTATTATTATTATTATTATTATTATTATTATTATTATTATTATTATTATTATGTAAAAGTGTTAAATATATATTTTATTAATATTTATGTATATATGTATACGTAGATATAAATGTATTTTATTGAATGTACAAATCATGCTAATTTATTAATATATATTAGAATATATTAAAATCAATTGATTTCATATATAATCCTTGAAATACATTTAATTTTTTATAAAATTTTTAATTAAAAAATTTTTATAAATAAATAAATGAATAAATAAATAAATAAATAAATAGTTAATAGTTAATAAATGAATATTTATTATTAATTATTCAATGATTACTAATGAATTATTAATAATGACTAAAACAATACTTTTTATCAATAATAATAATAATAATAATAATAATAATAATAATAATAATAATAATAATAATAATAATAATTAATAATAATAATAAATAATAATAATAAAAGATTTATTATCTAATTATTAATAATAATTAAAATGATTATTTTTTTTATACTATTATTATTAATAATTCATTTTTTATTAATAATAATTCATTTATTATTAATAATCCTAAATTGAATTATTACTAATATTAATATTAATCAGTGAAGTGAATGAAAGATTAAAACTCTTATCTCTAATTATTAATAAGGCATATCTATCTACATTATGCATTATGCCTAAATATTTAATGAAATATAGCTTTTATAAATACTATTTAACTATTTAATTATTTAGCTATTTAAATTATTTAGCTATTTAATTATTTAACTATTTAATTATTCAACTATTTAATTATTGAACTATTTAATTATTGAACTATTTAATTATTTGTTATTTAAATTATTTGGTAATATTAAATATAAAAATAAAATGGCGTGTTTTTTTTTTTTTTATATAGTAAATTGATGCCTAAATAAAGTTTTTAATTATAGTAAAATTTTTCTATGCATGTATGCATGTATGTATATACATTTATATACATTACTAATTTTATGGAGTTAATGAATATAATTATAAAAAAAAAAAAGTTAAACATAATTATTATATATATATTTTTTTTAAAAAATAATTTTATTTATTTATTATATTTATTAAACCTTTTTTAAAATTAAAAGTAAAATAAAAAAAAAAAAAAAAGATTTATATGTAATCTTTTTAGACAATAATATTTTATTCTATAATGTTTAATCATACTAAATAAAGATATTTATTATAAATATAAATAAAAACACCAAAAAAACATTACTTAAATATTTAATAGTAATTTGATATGAAATAGAAATAAAATTAATAATAAATTTATGTTAATTAATAAATGGTGTAAAAGCATAAATTTATGTATTAATCGAGTTTTTATTGTATTTCTTATTAGAAATTAATTTATATATTTTTATTATTTAATTCAATAATTAATGAAATTTAATATTCATTACTTTAATATTGGAAAACTTTATTATAGTAAATAATTATAAAAGAGAAAAATACTTTGAAATAGTTTTTAGTTCTCTATCCAAGAATAATAAATAGTAGATTAGTGTAATTCTTGAGATCAAAATATGAAAATAATTTATCATAAATAGTTTTATTTCTTTGTCCAAGAATAATAAATAGTAGATTAGTGTAAATCTTGAATCAAATATGAAAATAATTTATCAATTTTAGGAATAAACGTAAGTTTACATTTTAAATAATAATAAGTAAATGTAATTTTTCCAAATAAATAAAATTTAAATAAAATAATTTTTATAAAACATATAAATTATATCCTCCATATAAAGAACAAACTTTAAAAGAACCGAACCTGAACTTCGTACTTTATCAAATTACATTAAATAAGTATTATTCACTTTAAAACACTATATATGTGACTGTTGTAAATACATAATCAATTCAATATTCAATGTTAGTACATTAATATTGTACATAGCTATACTTGTTTATTATGATTATATAGCGCGAGTAAACGACGATTTAAAATATAAATTCTATAATACTAAATAATGCCAATAAACAAATGCTACATATAATAACTTTATTTTACACTTAGTATGTACATGATATTAATTAATTAGGATGATTCTTAATTTATGATATTATATTATATTATTATTACTTTTAAAAAATATTCAACTATTTAAATTTAAAAAAAGTATAGCTGAAAACGATGTATTTATTTTTATCATACTTTATATTTAATTTTATTTTACTTTTGAAATATCTAATAGTTATTATTTTTTTTTTTTTATTTTAGATTATATTAATATTTATTGATTTAAAGGTCTTAATTTTTTTTTTTATTATTTTAAATTTATTTATTTAACTTCTTGTTTGGGTAATGCACTTTATTATTATAAATAAGTTTTCCTTTTAAATTTATATAAACTATATTATATAATTAGACAAGAAATAAATTTGATTTATTAATATTTAAAATTCTATTTATTTAAATATATTAAAATTATTTAATAATTAAAATTATCAATCCATATTTAGTAAAGTTTACTTTCTAATTATTAAATCTACGCCACAAATTTGTAATTCTAAAAAGTATTTCTTTAATTACTTATACATGCTTTCTTCGATAAGCATTCGAATCAAACTATACAAGTGAAAATTTAAATGTTATAGAAATGATTCAATTTATTTTTTTATGATAAATATATTTATTTATTATATATAAGTATTTAGAGTTAGTATAAAAACTAATAATTTAAATTTTTTTATACTTATATAGATAGTATATTAAAATTTTAGCTTTGATTAATTTAATATACATATTTACATGAATATATATTAATTAATTTTAACTTTTAATTTCTTGTTGTTTTTTTAACTTTTAATTTCTTGTTGTTTATTTTATTAAAGTATTATTTAATAAAAAAAAAAAATAGTAATAAAACTGCGATTAATAAAGAAGTGCCAAGTTTTGTAACAGTAGTGATACTTGAACTATTTGATTCCTATTGTGTTTTTCATTCGTTAGATTCTAATTTAGAGAGTATTTTTTTTTTATAGAATTCAATTCTTGATAAGAGTAACTTCCATCAGTAGTTGATAAATTTTCATATGATGCCATCTGATCTATATCAATTTTTTTTATAAGAATTAATAGCAGATTCAGTACAGACTTTTGATTTACATGTATCACCCAAAGCTTATGGAGCAAGCTTCTTGTCTAATTGTCATCAAAGCAAGGGGGCATAAATCACCATTTTCATCTGTTTGACATGAAATTTCAAAAGATGTTTTTAAAGTTTTTACTAAAAGTTGGTTGAAATAAATCTGCAAATTCAGGAGATTGTTTACAAATAGGAAAGAATTCTAAGGGATTATCTAAAAATTTTTGACATTTTTCAGTCTTAATATTTTTACAAATTTGTTTGTTTGTAATTATTTATATTTATAATAGTTAAACATTCATTAAATTCAGAATTAGTTTGTTCTTCAATACCTCTTTACTTTAAAAGTTGGTTGAAATAATTCTGCAAATTCAGGAGATTGTTTACAAATAGGAAAGAATTCTAAGGGATTATCTAAAAATTTTTGAAAATTTTCAGTCTTAATATTATTACAAATTTGTTTGTTTGTAATTATTTATATTTATAATAATTAAATTCAGAATTAGTTTGTTCTTCAATACCCTCTTTATTTAAACTAATTAGTTTGTTCTTCAATACCCTCTTTACTTAAACTATTTGAAAAAGCACTTGGATTCAAAATTAACACATCTTTTTAATAGATTTTGGAAGTTGATACTATTAGCATTAACAAGAAGAAGCAATAAAAAATTACGCTAAAAAATTTCATTTAAATTTCATTTTTTTATTCTCTTTAATAAAATAAATAGACAAAATATTTTATAAAATATGCGATTTTTTTTTTTTTTATTTAATTTTTTATTTATTAATTTAAAATTTTAATAAAGTTTTATAAAATCATTTTAAAAATAGATTTATTATTCAATTGATTATATATATAATTAAAATAATCACTGTTTTATTTAGTGTTATGATAACCCTTAAAATTATTAGTTAAATACAGGTTACTTGAATAATAATATTTAAAACGGAATTAAATTATTATATATGTTACAATTCTAAATATATATAATTATATTATTTTTAAAATAGTACTAAAATTAAAATAATTCAAAATATATATATAATTTTATATAAATTAAAATATACGTATAATACTATAACCATGAGTGTCTAACAACTTTAAATAATTACGTATAGGATCAATTTTTGTAAGAATATTTCCAATATGATATTCAAAATCAGTATCACAAGAATATTTTAAAACGATATGTTTTTTTTTTAATATAATACTTAAATTTGTATACCGAATAAATAATCTTATAACATGAATAGAGCGATTATTATATATTAAAGAAATTATATAACAAACTTTAAGGAGTAAAGAAATAACATAATTATTACGATATTTATTTGCTAATTGGATAATATGATCTGAATCTTCTAAAAATGAAGAATCTATTCCTGAAAGATATTTTTTTCTAAAAATAAATAATTGAGAAAACATTATTATATGCAAATCGTAATAACTAAAAAGTTCTTTTCCAAATGGATACAATTCGATATTATTTTTAAAATATTCCAATAATTCATTAAGATCTTCTTTAAAAATATCTTCATTATAAACATAATTCCTATCATAATAATAATAATCATTTAAAACATTAGAGTAATGTTTATTAATAAAATTATTTACTCTATTTTGACAATCCTTAATTTTTTTATTGTCATTCTTTAATTTTATTTCCTCTTCCTCTAAAAAATTTATATCAAATAAATTTTTATTTTCAAATTGAAAATACTTTCTTTCATTATAAACTCTTTTAAAAGAATTTTCATTTAATAATTCTGCATCTTTTATATCTATATTTTTACTATTTATATTATATAAATTAAAATATTCTTTAAATATATTTGAATCATAAAAATAATCTTTACAAAGAAAATAGTCGTAAAGACCACCATCATTAAATATTGTATTTAAAATGAATTCAATATTTTATTTTTAGGATACTTTAAATATAACTTATTTGGTTTAAATATTTTTGAATTATACTTTTTAATAATTTCTAATGACGACATTAAAGGTATATTATAAAAATCATATCTATTTAATATTAATTTTTCATTTATTAAATTATCAATAATATAATTTAAGATGTTGGTATCTCTTCCGAATAAGAATATAATACAACCTATTAAAATATTTTTATCTATAAAATTTAATAATTTTTTAATTTCATAAAAATTTTTATTTAAATAAAAATAGTTTAAACAGTATATTAATATTAAAGATTTATCATCTAATTCACTTGGTTCAAATACTTTGAATTCATTATATGATATTATATTATATTCAAAAAAATAAAAAAATAAAACTACAGGATCAAATTGTTTTAAAATTTGTTCAACTTTATCAATATTGCTTGTATCATTAATTAGAGTTTTGATTATGTATTCATTCGGTATAAAGGTTCTTAAAAGATATTTTTGATAAAAATTATTAGCTAATTCAATAAATATATTATATTGTTGTATATTATTAACAAAAACAATTTGAAAAGCATTAAAACTAATTTTTATACAGCTTTCAGTATCTTTAATTTTATCATATTTTATTAATGGTTCATAAAGAAAGATTCCTTTTTCGGCAATACTTTCTAATTTTTTAATGTCGCATCCATTGTTTAATTCCTTATAAAATTCTTTAGTATTTATATCGACAGGATACATTTTTTATAACTTTATATTTTATACAATATCAAACTATTAAATAATTTAAACGTTTACTATTTACTATGTATTTAGAAAATCAATTTAAAATGTAATTATAATTTTTGAAAACTACAATTTTACAATTACTAATAATAATATATTATTTATATTTCAGAGTTATAATAATGTTTTATCATGTACAACAACCTTATATAAAAATTATCCATAATTATTGGCTATAATATTCTTTATATATTTATAATTGTGATATGAAATGGAAATAAAAACCTTAATAATTTCTTAATAAATTATTTTATTAATAATTACATAAAATAAATTAATTAATCACTTGATTAATTATCATAGGATTTATAAAATGATCTAAAAATAACGTGATATAAGATAAATTTATGTAACATCATAAATTCTATAAAATACATAAAATTAATGTAAACATAAAATTTATAACATAAATTTTATGTTATATAAATAATTTATAAATGAATTAAGTTTTATTTTATTTCATTTTAATTGTTTTATTTTATTTCATTTTAATTATTTTTAATAATTATTATTTTATATTAATATTTTATTAATTATAATAAATTTATATTTTTATTAATATTTTATGAATATTTTATTTTAATATTTTATATTTTATTTTATACTTTTATATTAAATACTTTAAATACTTAATAGTTACTCTAAGAGAATTAATTAAATAGTTTATTATGAATTTCAAATATAAAAACAAGAATAATTCTTTATAATTATTCTTTGCAGTAAAGTTTTATGCCAAAATTATATTATAATTATTTTATATTTTCGAGATAATAAATAAATACATGTATTAATTAATTTTATAATTATTTTTATAATTATTTTTAAATAAATAAATAAATTTTATAATTAAATAACAACTTTATAAAACTTCTCCCAACAAGAGAACTTGAACCCAAAGGTTACTTTATCAATTGCTAATAATTATTAATTAAAATTTGGTTTTTTAATTGTAATTTATTAAAATTTGTTTTTTCTATATTTATATATATATATTTTATAATTTTTTAATAATTCCTTACATATTAATTTTAATAAAAAAAAAAATAAAAAAATAAAATAGAAATATATTATTAAAAATATGATGATAATAATAAAAATAAATATTATTATACACAAAATTTATTTATATATAAACTGGAATGAATTTCTTATAATATATTGATATAATTAATAAATAAATTAAATAAGAGTAAATAATGAATATAAAAAAATAATGTGTTTTAATTTATTGAAGAAGAATTTAAAATTTCTCTTAGTATTGTTAAACAAAGTCGTCATTTTTTTTTTTTTTTTTTTTTTTTTTTTTTATTTAAATATTTATATTTTCATTATAATAAAATACATTAATAATTTAAAAAAAAAAAAAAAAAAGTTTATTATTTCATCAATACCAAAGGATTCAACATAAATTTTCATATTGTTTAAATTTAATATGTTGTTAAGTTATTATATCTTCATACTTTTTTTTTTTTTTTTTTTTTTCAATGATATATTTATTATATTTTAAAATGATTTCGTTTTTGATATTGTTTAAAAATATTTTAAAAATTATTAAATATGAAAGTATCATATATATATATATATATTTTTTTTTTAATTCTTAATTACAAAAGGTTTTCTGTGGTGGTCATAATCATCCATCGTTACAAATTGCTTTATTAATTTTAGCTGCTGCTGATGATTCATGCATAAAATTATAGAGAAATGTGGTCCATTAATGGAAAAATATTTATAAATAATTTAAGAGAATTATATTCAATTAATAAAGTAGAAGAAATATATGAAACACCTATTAATAGTGAAATTGTACATAATTTATATAATTCAATTGGATCTAAGCTAGGTTTAATCGAAAATAAAGAATATGTTGAATTAAAACCAGAAAATAATATTTTGAAAATTCCTGAATTAGAATATTATGAATCTGAAGGAAAAACCATAACCAATATTATTGCTGATAAAAATATTCCATTAGAAAATAGGAAATTTATTATAAAAACATTAGAAAATAGTATAAAATGCCAATATTTAAAAATTCAATAGATTCAGGAACAAGCTTTAAAGCAGGAATGTGGAATAAAACTTCAACTTCCTGATGGAACTATTTTAAATCCTGAGGATTATAATTTAAGTGCTAATGATGTTGAAGAAGATACTATTATTAAAGATAAATATGGAGTAAAATTAGATAGTAAGTTTACTCTCAATGTTGTTGATGCGAAAATTCTTTTTGCTAAATTAGCAGAAACCAAAGATAATATTATTTGTAGTGAAACTGATTCCAAAACAGGATCTTTAAATGCTCATTCAGGAAAATTTGTTTTAAATAGAAATATTCTATTAGATAGTAATGAAGATGTTACAAATACACTATGAAAAATGACCCACATAGTGTTTTATATATATATATATATTATATTAATTATATATTTTTTATTTATTTATTTTTTATATATTAATAATATATATATTTATAATTTTTTAGAAATATATATATGTTATAAAATTATAAAATTTTAGTTTCGTAAAAGTTTTTTATTCATCAAAACTTAAATATTTAATAGATATTTAAAAATATTTAAATATCATTAAATACAACATTCTAAAATTTTCATTTAATTGTCCAACTTATTAAATTAAAGAGCAATAAGATTAAACTTCACACTAAAATATACCTTGTAAGATGGTAATATCTTATATATTTTTTGTGGCGTTAAATTACAATTTTTACAAGCCATACTCCGAAATTCACTTTTTACTCCCTATTCTTTAAAAATAAAATATTTAAAAAAAAAAAAAAAAAAAAAATTTTTTTTTTTTTTAAACTTTCTATACTTATTTGTTTGACGCTATAATTCATTCATTTATAATATATATATCTTTTATCCATTTGTAATAAATAAAAAAAAAATAATTAAATAATAAATATTTATAAAAATATTTATTACTATCTACTATTATTAAAATAATCTGTTATTAATATTATCTAATATAACAAATAGGAGTGCTGGCGTTTAACAAAAAATATTAAAATATATCTTTAACATAGACTTGCACATATGGGTACCCATCTCCCATATGGCCATACAGTTATTAATTAACTGTAAGGTGATGAGTTATTGGCATACTGTATCAGCTTCGCCGCTCTCAATCGTCGTTACACACTGCCCGGAGATGCATTCCTAACGTTCCTTCATATATCTCTAATGACCACGAGCATCAGAACGGAACCATTAACTCCTCCCTAGTGGGTGTAATCATTGGCGATTGGAAATTTTACAATCATCAAGGTCTATGCTTCAATTCAAAGCGTAGTATCAGGGTTGGGTGAAATAATCATCTGAGGGAAAGCCTTATGAACATCACGTGTGGTCTCATGATATCCCAGGATAGAAACCTCATCCGATTATTTGGTGCCATGCCGAGGATTCGAACCCCGCCCTCTACAGTGACCTGTATCGTCCTAACCGACTGGACCAACATGGCAAAATATATCTTTAAAATTAAATAGTATTATATTATTATTTTATCAAAAAAAATATTAAAATATATATGTATCTTTAAAATTAAGTATTATTATTTTATTATTATTTATTAAATATTTATTTAATAAAATTTGAAGCTACATTTACATAAACAATTTGGGAGAGTTGTATTTCCCCAAGTTACATTTAACCAGGTTGCATTTCGACAAGTGGAGTATTGATATAAATAAAAATGAATAAATAAATATTAATTTAAAATAATTTTATTTAAAATTGTTTTTATTCAGTATTAATAATATTTAATTTTATTTATTTATTTATTTAATCATTTTTAACTTGGCGAAATGCAACTTGGTGAAATACCACATTTTTAATACGCTACATGCTTTTAAAAAATTAGCGAAACGCAACTTGGCGAAATGCACCACTCTCCTAACAAATATTTCTATATATTATTTAATTATATTTGATTATAAGAAACATTTTTTTTTATGGCGTTAAATTATATAATTTAAAAGCCATATTTTGAAATCCCATAGAACATTTAAAAAATTCATGAAATAAAAATAAAATGAAAAAAGTTTTATTATTTATTAATATTAAATAAATAATAATTAATATACTGTCAAAAAAAAATTATAATTAAAATCAAAAAAATATATAATTAAAAAATAAAGTAAATAGTAAAGTATAATAAAAAAAATTAAGTAAAAAAGAAACAAAAACAAAAATAAAAATAAAAATAAAAACAAAAATAAAAATAAAAATAAAAATAAAAATAAAAATAAAAATAAAAATAAAAATAAAAATAAAAATAAAAATAAAAATAAAAATAAAAATAAAAATAAAAATAAAAAACAAAAAATTATAATAATTTAAATATGTATCCTGCATATGCATATCCTTTCAACATAATTAATTTTCTAAATTTTTTTCTTTAAATAGCTTCGACTTATAATTAATTGGTTGAATGAGTGAATTTTTTGAATATTTTATATTTTATGGATTGTACATTTTTTAAAGTTTAATCTTATGTAAAAATTATAAACAAAAAAATTTACCATAAGATCATGATATAGTCAATTTTTGATAGATCTAATATATAGTTATAATATAATAGTTTTTCAATTCAATTCATCTGTTCATGATTAGATGATATAAATTATTAAAAGAATTATTTGAAATATCTTCTTTTTTTTTTTTTTTATTTTATTTTTTTTTTTTAATTATTATTAATTTCCTTTTATAGTAATATTGTAAATTGTTAATTAAAAAAATTTAAAGATTTTGAAACTAGTAAATAATAAATAATAAATAATAAATAATAAATAATAAATAGTAAATAATAAATAATAAATAATAAATAATAAATAATAAATAATAAATAAAAAATAGACATAATAAATAATAAATAATAAATAATAAATAATAAATAATAAATAATAAATAATAAATAAAAAATAGACATAATAAATAATAAATAATAAATAATAATTAATATATTTATTAATAAATAATAAATAATAAATAATAAATAATAAATAATAAATAATAAATAATAAATAATAAATAATTGAATAATAAATAATAAATAATAAATAATAAATAATAAATAATAATAAATAATAAATAATAAATAATACATAATAAATAATAAATAATAAATAATAAATAATAATAAAATAATAAAAAGAGTATTTATTAATAAATAATAAATAATAAATAATAAATAATAAATAATAAATAATAAATAATAAATAATAAATAATAAATAATAAATAATAAATAATAAATAATAAATAATAAATAATAAATAATAATAAAATAATAAATAATAAATAATAAATAATAAATAATAAATAATAAATAATTGAATAATTGAATAATATATCATAAATAATAAATAATAAATAATTGAATAATAAATAATAAATAATAAATAATAAAAAAGACTATTTATTAATAAATAATTGAATAATTAAATAATAAATAATAAATAATAAATAATAAATAATAAATAATAAATAATAACTATGAAAATTATAATTATTATTGACTATATAATAAATTAATAAATAAGATTTATTAGATGATCATGCCATTTCATTATTTAAAAAAAAAAAAAAAAAAAAAAAAAGGTGATTTTATGTCAATTCTGTCTACTACTTCTTCATGCATTGATATTTATATATTTATATTTAATTCATTCTACATAAGGTTAATTCATTTAATAAAATTAAATGAAGTATTAGAAGTTTTGAAAAAAAGAAAATAATTAGAGTAAGGGAATAGAATGAAAAGAATTATATATATATTAAAATAATTATTATTAAACAATCCATTGAAGTATTATATTATAAATAAAAGAATGAATTAATAAATAATAAATAAATAAATAAATTATTAATAAATAAAAATTAATGAATGAATAAATGATA
>JACVTC010000006.1:465000-470000 GCA_016946835.1 Neocallimastix lanati (nom. inval.)
TAAGTTTTTTTTTTTTTTTTTTTTTTTTTTTTAAAAAAAACATTCTGAAACATTTTGAAGCTAGATGTTGTTCTCTTTATTTCAGAACTAATCTTCATTTTCATTTCCATATTGAAGATCATTAACAACAACAATAAGTCATAGTTTATATTTTGGGTCATTTCTATGACTTTGTTTTTTTTTTGTTTTTTTTTTTTTCGATTAAATAATTATACTTGATTAAGTAAAAACATCATATTGTCAAGACTATTTTATTGTTAATCATTGTTGTCGTTGTCGTTGAATTGGTTTCTGATCTATTTCATTCATTTTTCAAACAAATCTCTTTTTTTTTTTTTTTTTTTTTGAAAATCTTTTAAAAATAAAAAAAAAAAAAAATGGGTAACCACTCTTGCGGTCTGTCGGTGACATCCTTCCTTCTCGTTGGGAATTAAAATTTGTAGTCATTAGTCTTTAATTTGATAGACTACACACTACACCTGTTTCAAGAAATATTCTTCAACTCGTATAAATCTTTTAGCGACTATTTATGGTAAGTTGCCAATTTCCATATGACTAAAAAAATGGTAAAAACACGCCGTTGAAGGAAGTGTATTTCCTTTGGCATATCATAGGTACCGTTTCATTTTCGTAATTATTAAATTAGCAATTGCTTTTGAAAGGTTTAAAAACGTTTTTAATAATATAAGCAAAGAATGTGCATTTGAAATTCTTAATCTATTAGCCTTATTAATTTTATAATAAATTTATTATACAGTAATTGTATAAAAAGGTTTAACCGAGAGTAAAAACCATACACTAAATGTAACTTTTATATAACACCTCATGTGATTTATAAATTGTGATTTAATTTACATAAAATAAATTAAAAATAAATTAAAAAATATATATATATAAATATATATTTTCATTATATAAAACGTGGAAAATTATAATAAATAAGTAAAGGAATATAGTAGATAAATAAAATGGGTCATTCATAATAATAATAATAATAATAATTAAATTAAAAAATAAATAAAAAGGAAAAGGAAAAGGAAAAGCGGAAAAGCTTTATAAAATAATATATATTGAATTCTATTCTACTGAAAATTAAAAATTAAAAAAAATAAAAAAATAAAAAATAAAAATCTTGATTTTTCTTTAAATGTTTTTCTTTTAATGTTTTTTTTTTTTTTTTTTTTTTTTTTTTTTTTTTTTTTTTATATAATTAAATTTTAGTTATTTGCATAATAAAAACTTTAATCAATAATTTCGTATAAATATTTATTTCATATATATATATATATATATTTTTTTTCTTTCTACAAAGAATTTTTCATATTTGGTGACATTCATTTTAATTTCATGTTTTAAATTATTTTATTAATAATTCTTTTTATCGGTCATTTATATATATATTTTTAAAAAAAAATGATAATTTCTATTTATTTATTTTATTAAATATTACTTTAAAAATTAAAAAATGGGAAAAAGTTGAACAAAATACAAAAGATTTTTATAAAAGAGTTTAAAATTTTTATAAAAGAGTTTAATGGTGATTGTTAATATTGAAATATTAAAAAAAAAAAAATATTTTTATATGAACCATTATTTAACTACAATAAAATAAAAAAAAAAATACAATACTTTTTTGTTATTAAAACAAGTTTTGAATCCTACCAAAAAATTTTATGATTTTATACTCTTGAAACAATATAATGATTTTATTAATTTAATAAATAAATAAAAAAAAATGTTAAAGATAATCATCCCCATTATTTAAATACAATCTATCCATATATAAATGATTATAAGAATACATTATTTATATTGAATAATAATTTAATCAATTTTTTAGTCAATGATAAAAAAAAAAAAAAAAAAAAAAATATATATATACTAAAAAATATTACTTGAATTTCATGAAGCTGGAATGAGTAATCTTTTTTTTTTTTATATTATTTATATAAATAATACTTTTATATCTTTAAATATATTTAATATATTTTAAAACTTGGAATTGTATCTACTGAAATAATTATAATAATATATGTCGTTATTTTTTTTTTTTTTTTTTTTATTTTATTTTATTTTATTTTATTTTATTTAAAGGAAAAGTTTTATGAAATAATAAAAAATTATTGAAATATATGGAAAGAGATTATCTAATTTCTATAATGGTTAATATATTTTGAAGAGATATTAATATACTAAATTATGTTATTAAAAATTTAGTAAAAAAAAAAAAAAAAAGGTTCATTAATAGATACATATAATTAGATATACATAGAATTCCTTCAACATTTCCAATAGAAATTTTAAAAGAATATACTTCAAAAATATTTAAATCAAAATGAAAAATTATTTAATTTGTTCTAAAAATAAAGATACAGATTTATTTTTTTATATTATTTTTTTTTTAATACAATATTCAACTGATTTTCAAACTTAAAAAAAGATAAATGAATTTTTCTTTTTTTTTTTTTTATATCAATAGCTTTTATATACCTTTATTCTGTTTATTTTTATCAGTATATTGGTAAATTCAATATTCGTGATTAAAAAAAAAAAAAAAAAAAAAAAAAAAAAAAAAAAAAAAAAAAATTACAATAATGAAAGACACGAATATTCATAATAATTCCTCCAATAAAAAGAGGTTTTAAAAGTTATTACTCATTAAATTTTTGAAAACTAAAGAATTGTTTGATATATATATTTGATATATAATATTATATACCGATGAATGTGATTGAAAAAGATTTATTATAAAGTAAGAGAAGATGATTATCGAAGCTAATTACCTTAAAATTAATTATAATTTATCTCCGTTTGGTTGGGGATATTGTTAGATATAAAAAAAAAAAAAAAAAAAAAAATTAGAAATTTTTGATTAAATATCAATGCGTTAGTTTTTAAGAAAAGGAATATTTAATAACGACGATTATCATGCAAGAAGTTTTGAATAAACATAGAAAGCCCGTTAATTGTTAATTATATTAATGAATATAAAGATAATTAAGATATTCGTTTCATTATTAAAAATATTGTAAATTATATCATCATTAATTCATAATAATTATTCTACATTTATAATAATATTATTATTACGTTAATTTTTTATTATAAATTAGCATATGAAAATAATTGCTTGTATTTTATTAGAAGTAAAGTTCAATGTTATGTGCTTGGAATATGAGTTCTTTTATTTACTTAATTCTAATAGCATTATTAGAAAATACATTAACATAAAACACTAAAACGATATTCCTATATCATAATTAAATATGAAATTGCAATTATTATTATTATTATTATTATTTTTATATTAACTATTTAAAATAAATTTAAATAGTTTTTAGTATATTTATTATAAATTATTATTATTATTTTTCCTTTTTTTTTTTTTTTTTTAATAAATTTTAATTATAAAAAAATAAATAAATAAATAAATAAATAAAATAATAAATAAATAAATAAATAAAATAATAAATATATAAACTTATTAAAAAGTTTTTAGTTTCATTAAAAGTCATTAAAAAAAAAAAAAAAAAAAAAAAATGAAAATAATATTTTATTAAATTAAATTAACGTATGTTAAGGATATATTTTTAATAGAAAAAAAAAAAATTTTTTTTTTTTTTTTACTATTTCCTGCTTAAATAAACTAAATAAATAAGTGATGTTATAAAAATATATTTACTATATATATTTAAAACAAAAGTTTTTTTTTTTTTTTTGTTTGTTTGTTTAATTGGTAAAAAAATATATTATAAATATAAAGAAATAAAAAATGATAATATATAATCAATATTAATAATCCATAAATTGTTTTTTTATCATCTGTATAATATATATATTATACGCCATGTCTTTATTTTTGTTAATGGTTTATTTATTATGTTTTTTTTTTTTTTTTTTTTAATTTTTATTACCATCATCCTTTTCAGTTGTAGTATTAAATGGTAATAAAATACCTTTTTCAACTTTTTTTACTCTATTATTAAAATTATTAGAATCTTCTTTAGTGGATTTGCCACCATTCCTCTTTTCAGTCGTATTATCTTTATCACTGATACTAATATAATCTTTATCATTTTTAAGATTATCATCAAATGGTAATAATTTTCCTTTTTCAACTCGAATACGTTGAACTCTGTGACTTTGACTTTGAGTAAGATTTAAATCTTCATCACTACAAAAACCTTCATTTTCAGTTTCACTATTAACTTTAGTTGTATCCATATTATTTTCATTAGAATGATTATTAATATTAATTTTAGGTATATCGCTATCAAAATCACTGTCATGGATACTCAATTGTTTAATTTTTTTACTTAAAGGAATGTCATCTTTATCACTAAAGGAATTAAGTTTTCTTTTCCTGAGAGTGATATCTTCCAAATCATCATTATCAATATCAATGTCAATTTCAGTAGGATCGTCTTTGAAAAAATTACTATCCAAAATTTTTAACTGTTTCAATTTTCTATGTCCTAAACGTTCAATCTTACCTTCATTCAATTTTCTTTTCCTATTTGTTGTTGTAGTTTTATTGGTATCCTCTTGAATCTTTAATTGTTTAATCTTTTTACTTAATAAAATATCATCATCTTTATTTTCGGATAGATTAACTTTTCTCTTTCTTTCCTTGAGGATTTCGTTATCATTATTAATATTAACATCAATATGAATATCTTTATGAATATTATTGTTAATATTATTATTATTATTATTATTGAAATTATTAAAATTATTGAAATTATTATTATTTATGTTATCCTTGCCATTATTTTTAATAATATTTTTTTTACTATTTTTCTTAATATTCTTTATTCTGTTCTTGTTACTATTCTTGTCACTATTTTGATTTTTACTTTTGATATTATTGTTTCTATTGATTCCACTACTTAATTCTTCTATATTTTTAACTTTTTTATTTAAAGATTTATCAATTCTAACATCAACAAAATGTTTTCTTTTTCTAAAAGAAGCTTCTTTTATGGGATTATTATCATTGT
>JACVTC010000006.1:475000-555000 GCA_016946835.1 Neocallimastix lanati (nom. inval.)
AAATGATCAATTCTTCCGTCATTAATAGAAATAGACCTATTTCATTATATTATATATAATAAAATAGAATATTATATATTTTGAAATATATTTTTCATTTATTTATTAATAAAAATTTATTTTTTTTTTTTTTAATCTTTATTTTTTATTTTATTATTATATTATATAATTTTTTTTTCTTTTTTTTTTTTTTATAACTTTTTCTTTTTATTCATTTTTTTATTTAATTTAGGTCTTTTTATTTTTATTATTATTATTATTTATTTACCTGTAGGCACTTCCTTTTAAAGGATTTGTATCATCCCAATGTGAAAAATATTTATCTTTTAATAAAATATTTAAATTTTCTTTAAAAACTTCCAACTGTACTGGTTTAAAATTCTTAAGATAACTTACAATAAAATCTATAGCAGTTTGAATTTCATTTAACATGGTATATAAATTTATTACTTTTTTATATTAGTTATTAATGAGTATTGATTATAATCAAAAATATTTTTATTAATATTAATTATTTTATTTTAGGAAAATTTAAAAAAAGAAAAAAAAGAAAAAAAGAAAAAAAAAATAAAATAAAATAAAAATAAATTTTTTTTTATTAAAATTCTAGATTTCAATTTAATTTTAATTCAAAATAGAATATACATTCACATATATTAATGCATATATATAATATATTACATAATATATTACATATATATATAAATATTTTATTAACAATTAAAATTTTTTTTATTTTCAATTTTATTTTTATTTTTACTTTTTTTTTTTTTTTTATTTTTTTTTTATAATCCCCCCCAATTTCAATTAATAAATTATTAAGAAAATTATTGTAGAGATAAAATAAAAAAATAATAATAATTAATAATTAATAATTAATAATAATTAATAATAATAATTTATAATTAATAATAATTAATAATAAAAATATTATTATTTTATAGGAAACATAAATATCATTATACTATATTATAACTATTTCTTATTTAACAATTTCTTATTTAACGATGAATTATAGTAGTATTAATTGCTATAGAAAAGTAATAATAAATAATTAAAGTTTAATGTATATTTATACATTAAAAGTCTCTTATATTATTAATTTTATTACTTATGGAACTCTATAATTAAATATTATAATTATTAAATATTATAATTATTAAATATTATAATTATTAAATATTATTATTATTAAATATTATAATTATTAAATATGATAATTGTTAAATATTATAATTATTAAATAATTATTAAATATTATAATTATTAAACATTATTATTAAACATTATTATTAAACATTATTATTAAATATAATGATAATAATGATAATAATGATTTTGATAATAATAATAATTATAATAATGATAATAATTAAAATTAAAATTTAAATAAAAATTTAAATAAATATAAATTTTAATTCTGAAATGATAAAATTGTAAACTTTGAAAAGTTTATTAAACTCTATTATTATTATTAAATTATTATTATTATTATTATTATTATTATTATTATTATTATTATTATTATTATTATTATTATTATTATTATTATTATTATTATTATTATTATTATTATTATTATTATTATTATTATTATTATTTTTAATATTATTATTTTTAATATTATTATTATTATTATTATTATTATTATTATTATTATTATTATTATTATTATTATTATTATTATTATTATTATTATTATTATTATTATTATTATTATTATTATTATTATTATTATTTTTAATATTATTATTATTAATTATTATTATTATTATTATTATTATTATTTTTAATATTATTATTATTAATTATTATTATTATTAATTATTATTATCATTTATTATTATTATTATTATTATTATTATTATTATTATTAAATTATTCCTTTTATATATAGTATTAAAAGTATTAAAATGGAATAATTAAAATAAAATAAAATAAATTAGAATAAAAAAAAAAAAAAAGATGAGGTGATGTGATGAAATAAAAAAAAAAAAAAGGGAGGGAAATAAAAAGTTTGCAATAGTCTTTGGTGTTTGGTCTTTGTTCTTAGGGTTTATGGTCTTTGAATTATGAAGTAATATCACTAAAAAAAGAAAAAAGAAATAAAAAAGAAACAAAAAGATATTATAATAATTTAGAAACTACAATTACTATAGATAAATCAAGAATTAAAAATAAAAATAAAAATAAAAATTATTTAAATAAAATCTCCTATATAGTTTAAATAAATATATATATAGATAGAGATGATTAGGTTTATAATTGTTTTGATACATAAATATGACTTTCATTCTACCCTCTTTTATTTTATTAATTTTGCTTTATTTAATTAATTTTACTTTATTTAACTATATTTTATTTTTTATTTTATATTGTTTTATTATTCTCCTTTCCATACGAATTAATTACTTTAAAAATATTTTTTAAATTACTAAGGCAAATATTATAATTCAATAAATAAATAAATAAATAATAAATAAATAAATAATAAATAAATAAATAAATAATAAATAAATAAATAAATAATAAATGAATAAATAAATAAATAATTATTGTCATTTTCATTATCATCATTATTTGTTTTGTTAAAATGACTGCTATTTAAATTTTTTTTTCTCATTGGTACAATTATATTATATATTATTATTTATTATAATTTTTATTATTTATTATTGTTATATTCATTTATTTATTTATTTATTTATTTATTCATTTATTTATTTATTTATTTATTTATTTATTTATTTATTATTAATAGTATTTTATCTATTTTAGAGATAAAAATTTTTAATTTTTTTTTTTTTTTTTTTTTAGCTTTTATCACGCCTTACATAATTGAGAGGAGAAAAAAAAAGTTTTTTTATATTAATAGAATAAGTTTAGAAATTTTGAAAATCGTATAATAATAAATAGAGATTAGACTTATTGCTTTTAATGTATTCAATTAAATCAGAAAATGGAGATTTAAAAATAATATAAAAAAAAAATTTTTTTTTTATAGCAAAAACTTAAAATTAAAACTTTATAAATAATAAAATAATTAATTAATTAATTAATTAATTAATAAAAAACTAATAATTAATATATAATAAATAATTGAATAATTAAATAATTAAAAAATAATAAATAATAAATGAATAAATAATAAATAATAAATAATAAATAATAAATAATAAATAATAAATAATAAATAATAAATAATAAATAATAAATAAAAAATAGACATAATAAATAATAAATAATAAATAATAAATAAAAAATAGACATAATAAATAATAAATAATAAATAATAAATAATAAATGAATAAATAATAAATAATAAATAATAAATAATAAATAATAAATAAAAAATAGACATAATAAATAATAAATAAAAAATAGACATAATAAATAATAAATAATAAATAATAAATAATAAATAATAAATAATAAATAATAAATAATAAATAATAAGTAATAAATAATAAATAATAAATAATAAATAATAAATAATGAAAATAAACTCTATACAACAAATGCGACCAACTATAATGTTTATAAAATATATTCAATATTTAAAAAGACAATTTTCAACCAAGAAACAAGTGTATGTAACATGACAATATTCAAAATATGGAAAATGAAGACTTATTAAAAATTATGGCATAGACGTCTCGCACATTTCAACATAACTAAAATAATAATATTGCTTACCAAACATATTAATGAAAAATGTAAAATAGGTTTAGAATTGAAATTAAGAAATGTCTTTTTCAGTATAATGGGTGACTATTCAAGATAGGGTTGGGTGTTTTGTGTTAAAATAACAGTAGATGTTCACACAACATTTATAAATAGGTACAACACAGTTAAAAAATGTTTTTCAATAAAACAATTAAATATATAAAAAAAAAAAAAAAAAAACAGATAATGGGGTTGAATTTGATATATTATCAATTCAATCTATTTTTTGAAAATAGTGGAATTATAAAAATTAAACAGATTAAAATTTAATAAGCTAGGAAATAGTAAAGCTGAACGTTTTCAAGAAACCCTTGTTCATGCAGTGAGAGCATTATTGAATGATGCCCCTTTAATTTATAAAAATTTGGTAAGATGCAATTAAAACAGCAAATTATATACATAATGGTCTTCTACATAAAGGTAAACGGTAATAAAATACCCTATGAAGTCTTGCACAAAAACAAAAAAAAAAAGGTGGAACTTCAATACACCAAAAGTTTATTGGGTGTTAAATATTCTTCTATATCCCAAAATAATTTAGACAGAAATATGAAAATTCTATTCATCCAGGAATTTTTCAAAAGATATGAGCGAAAATTCAACTGCATATAGAATCGATGATAAAATAAATATTAAAGTAGTATTGTCATGAGTTGTTGAATTCTTTTGAAGATACTCCAGGAAGTTTGAATGGACCTTCATCCATTCGTAATGTAATTGATTTTGGTGAAATAAAATATATAATTGGAATACAATACTTAAAAAAGTTAAAAGCTGATTACTTATTACACCAAAAGCAATATCTTAGTGACATTTTAAATAGTTTTTGATGAAAACAGTAGTAGACCTACTTCAAATATGTATCAATCTCAAAATTTTGAATTGAAAATATAAATCGTTTTAAAAGAAAGAAATATCAATAAGTCATTTGAAACCTTATTATATTTAGCTATTTTTACTTGATTAGATATTATTTATTCAGTTATTAAAGCATCAAGAAACGCTAATAAACTAAATTTATGAGATTAGGAAAATTTAAAAAAAAATAAAAAAAAAAAAAATTCTCTAATATTTGTAATAAAGTATACTAGAAAAAAAAAAAAAAAAAAAAAAAAAAAAAAAAAAAACATCAACATATATGTTGATGCTGATTATGCAGGTGATAAAGAAAAAAGAAAATCTACCACAGTTTTTTTTTTTTTTTTTTTTTTTTTTAATTAATTTATGGATCTAGACCTATAATCTGGCATTTCAAATTACAAAATTGTATTACCTTATCAACAGCTGAAAGTGAATATTATGCTATAGTCGAATGTGCTATATTTAATTTATTATTAAAAAAAAGGTTTACATTTAATATGTATTAAAAATCTTTCGTTGTAAAAAAAAAAAAAAAAATAATATATATAAAAAAAAATTATTATTATTTTAAATTTAACTTTTTTTTTTTTTAATTTATCATTTTATCATTTATTAGAAACAATAATTATAATTTTTTTATATAATTATCTTATAGAATAATTTCAACTTTTAATAAATATAATAATAAAATAATAATAATAATAATAATAATAATAATAATAATAATAATAATAATAATAATTGTTAACACACTTAAATTTATGATTAATAAATTTTAATGTTGTTTATTTATTTTTATTTATTAGGAATTAAACCTCTATTCGTATGTAAATATTACAGTGAGCATTTTATATATTTAACAATTCATCATTTGTGCCACATTAGATTCATGTATATCACGTGTGTCAATAATTATTATATACATAATTTTAGGACAGTTATCACTCCCCCTCAATCTTGATTTATTAAAATAAATTAAGATTGGATATTAATAAAATAATTTATGTATATTATTATTGGATTAAAATTTGATCTAAATAAATATATTAAATATTCATTATTATTTATCATTAATGTACACAAATGGGTTTGTCAATATTAATAGTGATGATAGGATTTAAATTGTATTAAACAATTATATTTTATCTTAAAAAGAAATCATCTATCACAATATTAATGTTTGAATGAAATATTATTTATTTACTTTTCTTTCATCTTATTAATTTAAATGAATTTCAAAATTAATAAAGATTTTTATAAATTAAAATATTATTCAATATTAATAAGGATTTTTTAATAAATTTATCATCTTATTATTTTAATAATAAGGATTTTTGTAAATTAATCATCTTATTACTTTTATTAATAAGGATTATTAAAATAAAAATTTAATTGACTTCTTATTAAATAATGTAATAAGGTTAATTCTTATATTGATATTTCACTAATAAGGATAAACTATTTTATTATTTTTCTTCTTATTAATGTTACATTAATAAGGATGATTTATTAAACATTTTAGATTCATCTTATTAGTTACTTTTTTTTTTTTTTTTTTTTTTTTTTTATTCTTCTTATTAATATAATTTAATTATATGTAAATAAATAAATATAATTCATTCTTAAATATTATAATACATTCTCACCTTTTTTTTTTTTTTTTTTTTTTTTTTTTTATTTTTATTTAAATTTTAAATGAATAATAAAATTGTAATAATATATAAAACATAGTTATTTGTAGTATTATTAATTAATTAACTGTAGAGATGTTTCACTCTTATTGTATTTATCATTTTAGGATTTATAGAGTGGATAATAAATTAAAAATTTTTATTTATTAGTAACATAATATATAAAAAAAAATTTTTTTTTTTTTTTTTTTTTTTTATATATATATTAATATTATACTTCCTTTTATTTAAATTAAATTAGTGGCTAAAACATTTCTCTAATATCATTAAAGTCAACATTGGCGTCAAAATCATTGTTGTCATCGTAGTTTTCAGCCGCAATAAAATTTAACGATTTTCCCATATTGTTGGCTTTGTTGTTTTGTTTTTGTTTATTTTTATTTTCATTTTCACTTTCACTGGAAGATTCTTCATTTGAGTAATGTTTTCTTTTCTTATTATATCTGCACTCTTTAGTAGTATGTCCTTTCTTTTCGCAGATATAACAATATTTATTATTGTGAGTCTTATGTTTATATTTAAAATTATTTTTATTTTTAATTTTTCTATTTGTATATTTAGAAATTAAATTTATTGAAGTTTCGTTTTCATTATCTTGTGTTCTATCATGGACAAAATACTGGTCTAAATTTTCTTCAATTAATTTTGAATCTCCTGCATATAGCTTAAAAGTTACTATATTGTTTATTTCATTAAAAAATCTTTCACTAGTGTAATCTTTTGTTGGATGGATAAAAAATTTTGCATATAAAAGAAGGGAGTTATACATAATTTTTACTTTTTCTAATTCACCGATGTTAGAAGAGGTATCTTCCATGGCTTTAAATATTTCTCTTATTTTGAATAGTGTACTTACTATTTCATTTAATTTATTTGTCTTTAATTTTTTTAGTTTGTCCATCCATTCTTGTAAAGTGATTGCTTTATCCTTTTTATATAACGATTTAAGTTTGCTCATTACCTCAAATGAGTTTTCAAGATTCTTCACATGTTCATATACGCCGTCTGTGATATTGTTGATTATTAAAGATTTTGCTCTGGAGTTTTTCTTTTCAGCCTTTTTTAACTTTTCTACGTCATTTGGGAAGTTTTCTTTTATGGATGCTATCACATCTTTATTTATATATTTTACTAATTTTCTGGTTTCCAAGGCTGTTTTTATCCTTCCGAACCATGGATCAAAGTTTGAGCCATTTAGGAATTGTTCTTTATTGAGTATGAATTCTTTTGTCATGATTTTTAAATTCTAGTAAACACAAAATTTTAGAGTAAAGATGTTTTATATATATGTTCTCGTACTAGCTAATGTTTATATTCTGATTTTACTATTTGTTAATATATAATAATGGGCTTTGTTTTGGAGCCGTTGAGACTCTTAATCTGTTAACACACTTAAATTTATGATTAATAAATTTTAATGTTGTTTATTTATTTTTATTTATTAGGAATTAAACCTCTATTCGTATGTAAATATTACAGTGAGCATTTTATATATTTAACAATTCATCATTTGTGCCACATTAGATTCATGTATATCACGTGTGTCAATAATTATTATATACATAATTTTAGGACAGTTATCAATAATAATAATAATAATAATAATAATAATAATAATAATAATAATAAATAATAAATAATAATAATAATAATAATAATAAATAATAAATAATAATAATAATAATAAATAATAATAATAATAATAATAATAATAAATAATAATAATAATAATAATAATAATAATAATAAATAATAAATAATAATAATAATAAATAATAATAATAATAATAATAAATAATAATAATAATAATTATAATAATAATTATAATAATAATAAAATAATAATATAATAATAATAATAATAAAGAAAATAAATTATTTATTGAATAAAAATTCTATATATATATATATATATATATATATATATTTTTTTTTTTTTTTTTATAGACTGAAGACTTTGGTCTTCCCCATATAGTAATATGGGTGTATGATTAACTGCCATACCGGTACGGCGTCGACGCTCTCAACTCCCCATAAGCAAAGAAACTCCATATAGAAGCACCCTACGCGATCCTCGAGGGAAAGCAGAGCCAACTATAGGTGGCGTCCTTGCCATCCCAGAGGAGCTGGACACTGTAAATCCTCTCAGACAAGGCAATGGGATTCTTATAGTGTTAGAAATATAGAAAACATAGAAAGTATACCTACCTGAGTATATATATATATATATATATTTTTTTTTTTTTTTTATAATATTCATATTGAGTATTATTATTTTTATTATTTATATTATTTTGTTTGTACTACTTTTTATATATAAATATATATATAAGTCTTAATGATAACATACAAACAGTAAATATACCAAAATACATTCAATTAATTATATATAAATAAATTACAAATATATTTAAATAAAATATGATTGTTGAGATGAATTAAAAATTAAAAAGAATGATCTTTATCGAATTTTCTTTGAAAAAACTTAACAAAACAAATGAAAAAGTAAAAAGTAAAAAATACAAAAAAAAAAAAAAAAAAAAATTAGTATCAGTATTAAATTTTGAATAAAAATTAAAAAAAATGAAAAGAAAAAAAATGTAAAAAAATTTAATTTATAATTAAATAAAAAATAAAATAATTTTTTTTTTTTTCTTTTATAAAATTATTTGTGTGTCAGTAAAAAAAAAAATATATATATATATATGTATATATATATATATATATATTTTTTTTTTTTGTGGATGAGTAAATTTTTTTTACCAAAAATCAATTATTACTTAAATATTATAATATTAGTTTATTTTATTTTATTTTATCTTTAAAATCCTTTTTACTTTATTACTTTACTACTTTTCTTCTTCTTCTTTCCTTTCTTTCCTAATCATTTTTTAATTCATTTAGAAATATATTAAAGTCTCCAATAAAAATTAATATCATAATAATAATAATAATAATAATAATAATAAATAATAATAAGTAAAAAATTGTCAGTTTCAACCATTTTTTTTTTCCTTTTTTTTTTTCCTTTTTTTTTTTTTCCTTATTTTTTAATTTTTTTTTAATTTTTTTTAATTTTTAAAATATAAAACTAATACAAATTTAAAAAATAAAATAATAAATAAAATACATAGAGTTGACTCTTTTATAAGCTGGTTAATTTTTTTTTTTTTCTATCATTTTATTCAATTAAAATAATAGTAATAATAATAATAATAATAACAATAATATAAAAAAAAAAAAACTCATGGATAAGACATTGAACAACAACAACAATAATAATCAATAATAATATGAAGGTAAATAAAAGTGTCAATAAAATGAACGGTAGTAGAAAAAGAATCGGTGTACTTTTTGCTTGTTTAGGAAATGTTTGTCGTTCACCGATGGCTGAAGCGGTATTTATTCATGAAGTAACGCAACGTCACCTTGAAAATAAATTTTTAATTGACAGTTGTGGTACAGCAAGTAAAGGTTTTCAATTTGGAAGAAAACCTGATAGTCGGACCCTATCGGTTTGTAAAAATAATAATATAAATATAAACCACTGTTCTAGAAGAGTAAGTCTTTTTTCCTTTTCTTTTTTTTTTTTTTTTTCTTTAATTAAAATTCATTATTATTATTATTATTATATAACTAATTCAAGTTCTAAAAAAAAAAAAAAATACATATATATATATTAAATCACAATTTCAAACAAATCTACATATATTATTGAATATCTATAGATTATTACTGAAGATTTTTATCGCTATGACTATATATTTGGAATGGATAGTAAAAATTTTGAAAATCTAATGAAATTAGCTCCAGAAAATGCAAGAGCAAAAAGTAATTCTTTAATTTTCATTATTTTAATAATAATAATAATAATAATAATAATATAAATATATAAAGTATATTCATATATATCATTTTATAATTATTTTTTTTTTTAATAATTAATTATTATTATTATTTTTTTTTTTAAATTAGTTCAATTATTTAGTGAATATGATCCAGAGCATGAAACAGAAATAATAGATCCATTTTTCTCAAAAGGAATTGATTGTAAATCTTTAATTAAAAAATAGTACATTTTATATTATATCCAATTATATATTTTTATTTATATAATAGTATAAATTAATCTTATTTCTCTTTTTAATATTCTTATCTAAAATAAATAATATGTATAAAATATTTATACATATATATATAAATATTAAATAAATAAATAAATAGCTTTTAATCATACTTTTGAACAAGTAACTCGATGTTCTCTTGGCTTTTTAGACTATTTAGGATTGACAAATAATTAATAATTTTTATTTAAATAAAACACCTATTGTACATATATATATCTTTTTGAAATTGAAAATAATAATAATAATAATAATAATAATAATAATAATAATAATAATTTGGTTTAAATGAATATTTATTTTGAAATTGGAAAAAAAAAAAAAAAAAAAAAAGTAATAATCAGTTCAATTTCAATTTCATAATTATTAATTATAATTTTGGAATAATGGAATACCTACAACAAACTTCTATCTATTTATTTATTTATTTATTATTATTATTACTTTTTTTATAACGAACATATCTATTTTTATACATTAGATTTATATTATTTCATTTTTATAAATAATGAAATAATAATGATTTATAATAATACCTTTTTTTTTTTTTTTTTTTCTTTTTCTTTTTTCTTTTCTTTTCTTTTCTTTTCTTTTCTTTTTTTTTTTTTTTAATACTTTTTTCAATCTTTTTTATATTTTAAAAAAATTGTATATAATAAATAATTTATTTAATAAAATATGAATATATTTTACTCTTTTGAAATATTATAATAACATTAAAATTAAAAAAAGTGAAAAACAAAATGTTAATAGATTATAATTTATTTAATGTAATTTTTAAAAATGAAAATTATTATAAATAGAAAATAATAAAAATTAAATAAATAATAATTATCGTAAAATCAAATAGTAAAAAAAAAAAAAAAAAAAAAAAAAAAAAAAAAAAAAAAAAAAAAAAAAAAAAACTAAATAAAAATATATAAATTAGTATTTATAATTTTAAGGGTAAAAAAAAAAAAACAGTTAATAGGATATAAAAATTATATTAATAAATAAATTTAATAAATAAAAAAATAAATAAATAAATAAATATAATAAATTAATAGATAAATTAATTAATTAATAAATTAATGAATGAATTTATAAATAAAAAAGTAAATAAATAAAAAAGCAAATAAATAAAAAGGTAAATAAATAAAAAAGTAGATAAATTAATTAATAAATAAATATAATAAATAAATAATTATAATAAATAAATAGATAAATAGATAAATAGATAATTAGATAATTAGTATAATAAAATTTTAAATAATGATTAATAAAAAAAAAACTATTCCTTTTCCCAAACATATATATTATATAAAAATTTAATCTCAATTAAAATATAATTTCTATATTATGAGCAAGATCATTGGGATCATTATAATAATATTTATCTTCACTATATTCCTTAAAAGTAGAAGTTTTAATTAACTGACATTGTAAGATTCAAAGTGGCATAAACTTCACCATATCTTATAGTAATTTTTATCTCCTGGATATGAAATATTATTAAAAGTAAATTTAGAGTAACTGAAGCTTTTGGGGATTTATAAATGATGGTATAATTCTTATTGTTATAGAATCTTTCATTTCAAGGAAGATATCCAAATTCATACATTTCCCTATTATTATTATTATTTTTTTTTTTGTCTGATATCACTGTTCATTTAAATGAATTCTTTATTTTAAATTCCAAACGGTAATGGTACAATGCATGGGGCCCATTACATTACGAACATTCCAATCTCAAGTTCAAATAACCTAATCCCATTCATAACAACAATGCTGAACAAGCAGTTATAAACAATAATACATCACCAGCTATTAACAATAATATTCTAAATCTGTTATTGAATAATAAAGCTAAAAAAAAAAAAAAAAAAAAAAAAGATAAATATTTTTTTTTTTTTTTTTTTTTTTAGCTTTATTATTCAATAACAGATTATCAAAGAGGCTGAGAAATTGATGCAAAAATTAGTATTATCTTAATGATTAGTAAAAATATTGAAGAAAAAAAAATATTAAAAGAGATTAATTGTCTAACTAACAGTTATCGTATTATGGAAAGAATCAAGGAAAAATACAATTAACAACAATGCTGATATGAAGTACTGGCTTTAAAAAACTCAGAAGTTTAATATTAAAGAATAAAAAAAAAAAAAAAAAAAAAAAAAAAAAAAAAAAAAAAGTTATATTAGAATGTGTATACCAAAAAGAAGGAAATCTTCCTCGAAATGGAAGAAATCTGAATTAGGTATTGTAAACAAAGAAAAAAATTAAAATATCTATATAACATTCTTACAGATAATTACAAGAACATTGTTCAACTTGAAGAGTAATCCCGATGAATACTGGTAAACTCTTAAAAAAATTATTTTAACAAAATCATATGTTGAAAATTGGATTGACTCTTAAAAGAATTATTTTAACAAAGTCATATGTTAAAAATTAGGATGACTCTAAAAAAAAAAAAAAAAAAAAGATGATGATTATGATCCTATGAATATTAATTACCTTATAAGCAATAGGAAAGGAACACCAAGATTAAACAAAAAAAAAAAAAAAAAAGCCTTCAAACTTCAATAACAATAAGAAAAATAAAATATAGATAAGAAGGATAATAAAAGATGATTGTCATCTATATGATAAGAATGAATATTTCACAAGAGAAATATTTCATGTTAGAAAAATAAAGTTACCATATAATAATGAATCATTAAATATTGATATTAAAAAAATTAATAATCACACTTTTGGTTATTATTGTCCTTTTGAAACTCCTGAATCTAAAGAAGTTGGTTTAATAAAATTTTTATCTGTTACAGCGATAATATCCCCTTACACTTATATTGACCTAAGTAAATTATTTGATAAATATCTTATTAAAAATCTAATAATAAACCTAATAATAATCCTAATAATAATCCTAATAATAATCCTAATAATAATCCTAATAATAGTAATAATAGTAGGATAGAATTATTAGAAAATAAATTAATTAATGAACCAATTAAAAAGTTTATAACTTATAATTCTAAATTTGTTGGATTTTTATTAGATAAAGAAAAAGATTTTATTAATGAATTATATCAGTATAAAAGATCTAATAAATATTAAAGTTTTATAGTTAAATGATTACTCTATACAAATATTTTCTGATGAGGGAAGATTTATTAAGAACTATGATTCTAAAATCTTATAAAGATGTAAAAAATTTTAATTTTATGGAATTTTATAAACAATTTATAATGGATGGCAAATTACTGGATGATATGGATTTAGTAGATATTAATGAAAATCATGATAATTATTTAGAATTAGATCCTAATATGATATAATATGATATGGGTTTTCAAGTGTTATATCTCCTTTCCCTGGAAATAATCATGCCCCTAGATTATCTTTTCAATCTAATATGGCTAAATAATTTATAACGAATGATAAAGAATTTTTAAATCATTTAACAGACAATTCTAGATATTTATCCTATGGTACTGACCCTATTTGTAAAAATACTTTTTATGATATAATTTATAATAATAAAATCAAAAAAAAAAAAAAAAAAAAAAAAAAAAAAATTTTGCTGATTATTTAGTTGGTAATAAATTTAATCCTTTACCTAATCATAATTTAGAAATAAATGATAATGATATTATTTTTTAAATTATATGACGATAAGGTTACCAATGTTGAAAATTTTTTTTTTTTTTAGAAAACCAATGAGAATTAATTCAGTGGATATTTATTCTTCTAAGTTCATTATTACAAACTAAACATTTTATATTAAAAGCATATCATGTTTATAAACCACAAAGAGGCGATAAATTTACAAGTCGATATTCTCAAAAAGGTGTCATTGGTGATATTATTCCTGAACATTTATTACCATTTTTTGAATCAGGTATAATACCTTATATTATTATAAATCTTCATGCTTTTCCTTCTAGAATGACAATAGGACACTTATTAGAAATGCTTATATCATCTTATATTGCTATTGATCCTACTAAATATGGAATAAGATTTCATTCTGATTTATCTAATAATATTAATTATGAAGATTTATTAAATAATTTTATATAATGATAATCTTGATTTATATAATAACCTAAATGGTGAAACTATGATAGATCCTATTAAAGGTATTCCTATTGGTAAAGATAAATATTGGTATATGTTATTATAATGCCTTACCAGATTAAGTAGAAGAAAAAAATGTTTTATAGAAATACTGGTAATATAAATTCCGTCACTAGACAGCCTAACAGAAGGTAAAGCTAAAAGAGGTGGATTAAGAATTGGTGAAATGAAATGGAAAGAGATGTTTTAATCGTTCATAATTCTAAACATTTATTAAGATCAGTTTTTAAGGATGATTCTGATGAAATAAAAATTACTATTTGTGACAATTGTGGAAATATGTATACTGTTGATACTTGCTCTTGTGGTAATTATATTAAAAAAGAAATTTCTATAAGTAAAAGTTTAATTTAGCCATAAGATATTTATAAATTACTAATGTTAAAGATGTCTAAAAAAAATAAAATAAAATAAAATAATTTTAAAATAGAATCATCCTAAAGAAGATTTATTTTATTTTAAGTAGATAATGAATAAAAGTTTCCATTTTACTTCATTTGGAAAACTATTGATAATAATAATAATAATAATAATAATAATAATAATAATAATAATAATAATAATAATAATAATAATAATAATAATAATAATAATAATAATAAAAATGTTGTTTTAAAGTATAATCAAAGTAATTAATTATTATTATTATTGCTTAAATTCACAAGTTTTTACCAACATATACTACAGTTGAACTACATGTAGGTGAAAAGTACATTTGAAATTAAAAAAAAAAAAAAAATAAAAATAAAAATAAAAAATACACTTCCTTAAATTTATTAATTTTATTATAAAAAAAAATTACATGTAGGTGAAAAGTGCATTTAAAATTAAAAAAAAAAAAATAAAAAAATAAAAAAAAGCTCAAAAATATTATGTATTTCGGCAAGTTGTAACTCTGCGGGAATTATCATATGTTGAAAGATATATGATTATTCTAAGAGAATCTTGCTTTTAAAGTTAGTGAAATATAGTTTTTTTCATAGTCAACATCAAAATGCTTGAGAAAAAGGACTTGTAACTAATCTTAAACTTTATATTTCATTATTTTTCCTTAATCATTTCTCTTTTTTAGCTAAAAAAAAAAAAAAACTCATCTACTGGAAATTATATTATATTAGATATATTTTCTATTAAAGAATAAGTATTTTTTTTTTTGATTTTCAAATTATTCAATTCTTCATTTAACTATTCTTTTCCATTAGGTCTATTTTATATTTATATTTATATTTATATAATTATTTAAATATTTCCTTAAATAATAATTATTAATATTTATATTCATTTAATAGTTTATTTTAATCACAAAAACAATTAATTAAATAGTTAATTATAACTAAATAACAAAAAAATAAAGCATTTCTCTGAATTAAGAGAAAGTGTTGTGTAATGAAAAGTAATGTTAAGTTAGTTTAATGAAAAGTAATGTTAAGTTAGTTTATTATTAAAAAGTATAAGAAAGTTGTTAGATAGCTTTTTAAATATATGTAGTGTTTAAATAAAATTAAATAAATAAATAAACAATATTTTAATAAATTTAATAAATAAATCCCAACAAAGGTACCTCGAATGTTTGAGTTGTATATCAAAAAGAACATAAAAATTATTACTAATGAACTAATTTTATATTATAAGGATAGAGCCTATAGAATATAAAAGTTAAGTAAATGAATGAATCCATATAAATTAAATAAATGATCTCTTATTAAAATGCTTTAAATGGAGAGGATGATCACTCCAATAGATATTAATGAATATATGATTATAAATCTAAATAAATTTAAAGTTAAATATCAATGGATGACGTAATCAAAATAAATTAATGTCTCCATTTGAATAATGTGAAAATATTTAAAAAACCTTAAAACTAATATAATAAATAATTGTATTCCTATAATAAATTATATATAATAAATAATTATATTCCTATAATAAATAAATTTAATAAATAATTATATTTATATAATAAATAAATTTAATAAATAATTATATTTATATAATAAATAATTGTATCCATATAATAAATAATTATATTTATATAATAAATAATTGATATTTGCATATAAAAAAAAAAGAAAAAAGAAAAAAGAAAAAAGAAAACGGCACAAATTTTTAAACCATTAAATTAAATTTTAACTTTAATTCTTAATAAAATGAAAAAAAAGAAACTGAAAATAAATATAAATATAAATATCAATTGAATATAAACTAAAAATTATTTATTATCTGTTATTATTATTATTATTTATTATTATTATTATTATTATTATTATTATTATTATTAATTATTATTATTATTATTATTTATTATTATTATTATTATTATTATTAATTATTATTATTATTATTATTATTTTATTATTATTATTATTATTATTATTTATTATTATTATTATTATTATTATTATTATTATTATTATTATTATTATTAATTATTATTATTATTATTATTATTATTATTATTATTATAATAATTAATATTAATATTATTATTATTATTATTATTCTTTTTTTTCTCTCCGTTTTTTTTTATTCTCTTCATTGATTTGATTTAATGTTATGAAGAAAAAAATAAAATAAAAATAAAAAAAAAAAGACTCATTAGATAAAATGAAAAAGTTTTATTTAAAGTCAGAATATTCATTTGTTAAATTTGAATAGTGATTAAATAATATTTATTTTTATTTATTTATTTATTTTTTAATCTTTTGATGAATTAATGATGAATAACTCTTTTTTTTTTTTGGATATATATATTATTAATTAATAATTAAAATATAATAATAATCAATAATCAATAAATATTTTTTAAAAAGAAATGTTTAGAATTAATGATCAAATGTATTAAAATAGTTATTATTTATTATTGAATTATTTATTAATAAATACTCTTTTAATATTATTTAATATTTAATATTTAATATTTAATATTTAATATTTATTAATTATTAATTATTAATTATTATTTATTATTTATTTATTTATTACTTATTTATTATTTATTATTTATTATTTATTATTGAATTATTTATTAATAAATACTCTTTTAATATTATTTAATATTTAATATTTAATATTTAATATTTAATATTTAATATTTAATATTTATTAATTATTAATTATTAATTATTATTTATTATTTATTTATTTATTACTTATTTATTATTTATTATTTATTATTTATTATTGAATTATTTATTATTTATTATTTATTATTTATTATTTATTATTTATCATTTATTATATATTATTTATTAATAAATACTCTTTTTATTATTTATTATTTATTATTTATTATTCAATTATTCAATTATTTATTATTTATTAATAAATACTCTTTTTATTTAATTATTTATTATTTATTATTTATTATAATTTTTTTGATCTTTTTAATATTTATTATTTAATATTTATTTTTTTTTATTTATTCTTTTTTATGATATTATTTGGAAAACATTTTTTTTGTGTTTACCAAAAATCTACAGAATTTTAAATAAAATAATATATATTAAATATATTTATAATATATGGAAAATAAATTAATTTTAAGAACAACTCTCAATAATTAATTATACAATATATTATTTATGTAGGAATAATAAAATAAATTAATATATTTAATTTTATTATTATTTTATTATTATTATTATTATTTTTTATTTTATATTTTTATTTAATCAATATTTATTAATAATATATGTAAAGAATATATTATAATATAAAGAATACAGAAATGATTCAATTTAATTAAATTTTTATTGATTAAATATAAAATCAAATATTTATAATATATATCATGGAAAATTATTTAATTTATTGAAAAAGATAAACTTATTTAATTAAATACAATTTTAATATATGTGATGAATGTATTCTCAATATATTATTTAATTATACAAATTTTATATTTAAATTAAAAAATTTTTTTTTCTTAATTAAAATTTAATGAAATAAATTAAAAAGATAATTAATTAAATTATATATTATTTTACATTCTTAATATATGGAAATAATTACTTTTAAATAGAAATTCATATTCATTTTTATCTATTTATTTATCTATTTATTTATCTATTTATTTATATTAATATTTATTTATTCATTTATATATTTATTTATTTATATATATATATTTTTTTTGTTAAATGTGAAAAAATTGTATTGGTAAAATTAAACATTGAAAATATAATTAAATAAATGAATAATAAAATTTAAATAATAAATAATAAATATTGAAATATAAATAATAAATATTGAAATATAAATAATAAAATTTAAATAATAAATAATAAATATTGAAATATAAATAATAAAATTTAAATAATAAATAATAAATATTGAAATATAAATAATAACTAATAAATAAAAAATGAAAAAGATAAACAAATAAATAAAAGATAAAAGATATAAACTAAATATAAATATCTAAATATTTTCTCTTATTTTAATTTTTTTTTTTTTTTTTTTTTTTTTTTTTTTATTTCTTTATTGTTTTTAAATTTTTTTTTTTTCCTTTTTATTATTTTAATTATTTAATTATTTATTTATTTTTTTTATGTTATTTTAAAGAGTTTTAATTGTTTGGAACTTTTATAATTATATTTATTTAATTCCTTTTCATATTTATTATAATAAATAAATTATTTATTTATTCTTTATATTCTTTGTATTATATCACTATTTTATGTATATTTTAGAAAAGAAAAGGAAGTAAAAAGAAAAAATAAAACAAAATAAAAACTTCGTTGAATTTTTCATTCATTTTTTTTTTTTTTTAGTAAAAGCGAAATAACAATTGATTATTTTAATACTAGACGAAATATATTAACAATAAAATAATAAAAACAAATAGATATAAAAACAATTAAATAAATATATTAAACTAATATAATATTATTACATTTCGACTAATATTAATATATCAATTGCATTGAAAAAATCTTATGAAATTCTTATGAAACAATTGAAATTATAATTGCAAAAAAAAAAATAAATAAATATATAATAAACAAATATAAAATTATTAGTATATAATTATTGTTATATTATATAGAATAAAAAAAAGGAATAAAAAAATATTATTATCATAATTGGTATATTTACCAAAATTCAATGATACGATATATTAATAAAATAATCAATATTTCAACTAAATAAACAAGATAAAAAAAAAAAATTTTTAACTTCTTATTTTCAATTATTCATTATAATTTATAACCAATAATTGACAAATTGCTTTCACAAAATTTTTAAAAAAAAAAAAAATAATATGTATATTAAATGGATAAAAAAGAAAAAATAAAAAACTTTGTAAATATTAATTTATTACCATAAAGTAAAGAAAAAGAAAATAATAGAAGAAGAAACGAAAAAAAAAAAAAAAAAAAAAAAAAAACTTTTTCTTTATGGATGTATGTAAAAATAACTTATAAAAGAAAGTTAAAAAAAAAAAAAATAAATAGAAATAATACAAAAATAATAATAATAATAAAAGAAAAAATAAATAGAAATAATACAAAAATAATAATAATAATAATAATAATAATAATAATAGTAATAATAATAATAATAATAATAATAATAATAATAATAATAATTATAGATATTTTATTATTTTTTTTTAAAAAAATAAAAAAACAATAAAATCAATAAAATTGTATAAAATTAAAAAATTGTAAAAAAAAAAAAAAAAAAAAAAAAGAACATGAAAGATAAAAATATCAATAGGGTTGCTTTAACAAATGAAAAGCGCCTTTCGGATAATTTTGATTATATAAAAGGTTTGTAGTTTTATATTAATATTAAAATTATCTATTATTTTAAATTAAATGAGTTGTCATAACCAATATGTACTAAATATTGTTATATTTATTATATATTATATTACTTTTTTATTTTTATTTTTATTTTTTTTTCTTTAATAAAAAATTATAATAATTATATATATATATTTATATACATATTTAATATTCAAGAATCAAACTCTTTATCCTTCAATATTTCAAATATTAAAAAGTTGGATAATAATAATAATAATAATATGGGTCAACTATATCATTCTATTTTATCCAATAAAAAAGGTAGCATCGATTTTGAAAGTGACTATTACAGTAGTAATGATTCTTCTTTTAATACTACGATATTAAATGAAAATTCATTATCCTTATCATTTATATTAAAAGATAATAAAGGTATTCATGAATTTAAAAATTTTAATATTAAATTTTTTTTTTTTTTTTTTTTAAGATATAATATTATATATATATTTTAATGTTTTATAATTTTATGTTTTTTTATATATTTATTTTTTTTTTATTTATATATTTATACATATGTAATTCACTTAACTATTACTGCTTGTATCATCATAATTATTAATGTACTTTTCTATTTTACATTTTATTTATATATATATTTATATAAAATTTTTTGATAATAATAAAGAAGAAAAAAATCTTATTTCAGAACCTCAATTATACGACGAATTTCTAATCAAGGATGCTAAAAATGATAAGTCTTCATTAAATCCTAATATTAAGGGTCAAAATTATCAAGTTGAGGATACAAATAATAATATGAATAAGAGTAAAATCTACCCTAGTCAACCTTCAGGTCGTAATAACTTTAGTCTTTCTAAGGAATTCAATGATCCTGATTTAGGAGGTAATAAAAAATTATTATACTTTCCTTAGTATTTAATATTTTTTTTTTTTTTTTATTTTTTTTTTAGTATTTTAAATAGATAATAATAATTTTTATAAATATAATAAATTTATATAAATTAATTTCAAATTAATAAATAAGCCATTTATATATGCTATTTAATTATTTTTTTATTTTTTTATTAATTTATTTAATATTATAATTATTATTTATTTATATTTAAATATATATATATATATTATTGATATAGATTCACTTGAATTTTATAAAAAGAGAGCAGAGAGTTTGTTTATTAAACATTCCTCACATCCTTTTATAAAAACTTTCAATAATTTATCATTGGAACAGAAATATGATATTTGTGTAATGGCTTGGAAAAATCATCAAAAATCTTTAGCTATAGAGATTTTAGAGAGTATTATTTATGATTCAAGAAATATGTACCTTTCAAAAAATTCTCGTCAAAAAGTAAAGGATGATCGCATCATACGTCAGGCTAATAAATTTTTGGGTTTTTGTTATTTAACAGGTGATGGTATAGAGAAAAATGTGGAAAAGTCTGTTATGTATTTTAAGAAAAGTGATACCACCGATTCTCTTTTCTTATTAGGTATTATTTATTTTACTGGATATATTGAAAAGGAGGATGCCGCTGCCGATAGTCTCCACTTGGCTGAAAAATGGTTTAAAATGGCTGCTGAACGTGGTCATTTATCCTCTCAAATTATGTTACTTTATCTCATGTATATGGAAGAAGAGCGCTCCCTCCGCCATCATTATTATGGTTTCCAAGAAAGAAATACTTTAATTAATGAAACTGAAATTCAGGAATTGAGTTTTATGTTTAATGAGAAAACTCTTGAAAAAATTAAGGATCGTGTAAAGCGTATTAATCAAAATATCAAACTTCATACTCATCCTATGACGATCATGACGACAATGTCATCAACGATGTCAACGATGCCAACAACATTGGGTGCTTCATCATCATCATTATCTTCTTCTTACTTTTTACCTAATGAAAATACTAGTTCTTCTACTACAATAAATTCTACTCAAACAAATTATGCTTTGACAGCTATCAATTCTCATAATAGTTATTCAAGTGGTAATCCTTTATCTTCTACTACCAACAAAATAGGTGGTAATCCTTCATCTTCTACAACCAACAGAACAAATTGGAGAAGTTATGACACTCGATCCTTCTCCTTCAAATTAAATAATACTTTTTCTTCATCTCATACTACTCTAAATTATAGTGACGATATGGAAATCCAATCCAATTATCAATCTCAATCTCAATCTCAATCTCAATCTCAATCTCAATCTCAATCTCAATCCCAACCACAGTCACTATCACTATCACAATCATATCACAATAATTATTTTAATAATAATAATAATAATAATAATAATAATAATAATAATAATAATAATAATAATAATAATAATAATAATAATAATAATAATAATAATAATAATAATAATAATAATAATAATAATAAAAATAAAAATATTCATAATTATTCTTTTTCAAGTAATAATAGTAATAGTAATAACACAAAATATTCCTATATACCTATTTTTTCTGTAAATAAAAATGAAAATCCTAATAAAAAATTAATCCATCAAAATTTATCCATGGATACCATCCCTCCTTATCCTACTCTCTCCTCTTCCTCCACTACGACGAATGGTCATCGTAATCTCGGTAGTATGGTGAATCCTGTTAAAACTAATTTTCTATTCAATGATAGCTATCATCCTTTCTCTTCCATCTCCTTTTCCTCTTCTACCTCTAATTCTACTATGATTCCTCCTCCCCCTCCTCCTCCATCAAATAAATATTTTTATGGATCCTATAAATCTTCACAGGAAATGACTTCCATTACCCGTCATAAAAATATTTTATATTGGTTGAATAAGGCTGCGGATCATCCTAATGCTCCTCCTTTTATCTTTTTTGAGTTGGGCTATTGCTATCAAAATGGTATAGGTAATCAGCGTGATTTAAAGAAGGCGGCTTTCTGGTATCATCGTCTTATCGATCATGAAGAATATTATTTAAAATTGTACCCTTGGATGAATAATAATATCCTTTATACAAAATATCAATTGGCTCGTTTAGCTCCTACGGCTAATGAATCCTTGGATTGGCTTAATATGGCCGCAAAGGATGGTAATGCTATGGCTCAAACGTGTCTTGGTCAGTACTATTTTGAACAACAGGTTCTCCAGTCTAAAATGCAGAATTATCTCCTAGAGCATTCTCAAGAATTCGACCTTCCTAATCTTTTCGGTAAAAAGAAATTTAAATCTTTTGAAAGTATAGTTCATCTTGATCATTTTCAAAATACCGATGGTTTCTTGGCTCTCTTAAAGGAACTTTTCCAAAAAATTTCCATTCAGGATTTACAGGAGGAAAGAGACTTCTATCGAAAACTTATTCCTGATATGGATTATTTCCAATATAATGGAATAAATATGAACATGAATATGAATTGTCATCCTTCTTCTTATCCTTCTACTTCTCTTCATCAAACAAAGGATTTTCTTTCATTAAATTATTCTACTTCTTCTACTTTTCTCACTCCCACATCATCGTTTTCCCCTTCAGCACCAACTCAAGAAAATCTTCTTCGTCACTCTGAATACCCTACTACCTCTTCTAATAAAGATTTAGAATTTCAATACCAATCTCCATCCCAATCCCCATCCCAATCTCAGTCTCATTCCATTCATTCTACTCTAACGAAAAAAACTACTAAATTATTACATAGATTAACGCTCAAAAGAAATTTAAAGGATAAAAGAAATTCTAAAACTATTACTATTGATTCTGGCAGTGGTAATGGTAATGATATGTATAATGATATTGGTAATTCTCCTAATCTTTATAATCCAGGATCAGTATCCATTCTTTCATCGGTACTCCCACCAGTAACAGAAACGTCAGTAATCATACCATCCAATTCAATTGTCATCGCTTCAGCTACCCCTATCCTCTCTGAAAAAAATCAAAATCGAAATCAAAATCAAGATCAAGGTCAAGGTCAAGGTCAAGGTCAAGGTCAAGGTCAAGGTCAAGATCAAGATCAAGATCAGGGTCAAGGTCAAAATCAACTTGAAAAAAATAAACGAATGAAACGATTAAAAGAATTTAGAAAATCTTTTCATCAACTTATTCATAATATTAATAATTTTAATGACAATAGTAATGATAATGGTAGTAATACTACTACTACTATTGCTAATAAAAATATTTATTATAATAATAATAATAATAATAATAATAATAATAATAATAATAATAAAGATATAATAACTAAGAAAAAATATAAATCATGGATATCTACCTCCTCTTATGATGTTCTGAATAATTCAATTACTGTTCTTTCGGAACATCCTTCAGAAAATTTAAATGAAAAATTATCATCCTCCTCTACAAATCTTCCTTCTTCATCTATTACTCCTACTACTCCTACTACTCCTACTACATCTATTACCCCTACTAACCCTACTACCCCTACTACACCAGCTACTCCTTCCACTACTACTCCTTCTCATGAAGCGAACCGTTTCTCTTTCCATTATCTTGATAAAATTGAAAAATTTTTTACGCCTTCGTCTTCCGATTCTCTCCCCCTTTTAATTCAAAAAGATCAAGGAAAAGAAAAGAAACAAAAACATCTATCATCGTCATCTTCTTCTTCTCTACCTTCTTCTAATCTTTATCATGAAAAATTCCTCTTGCCCTCCAATGATTTCGTTATGTCTAATCTTTCTCTTTTCCATCAATGGAATCTTTTGGATGCTTATCAATCTACTCTTCAAAAGGAAATGGCTGATTTTCTTCAAATGAATGCCAAATTAATTGATAATAATATTAAAAATAAAAATATCAATAAAAATAATCCTAAAAATAGTAAGAATAATAATAATAAAAATAATAGTAATAAAGGTAAAAGTAATAATATATTTAAAAATATAAATAAAAATAAGAAAAAGATGGAAATAGAAAAGGAAAATAATGAAAATAATAAAATTACTATACTTCATCATGATTCTACATTACCTTTATCTACTACTACTTCTCTATCTCTTTCTATTTCTCCACCTACATCAATTCCAAATCCAGCTCCTACTCCTACTCCTACTCCTACTCCACCTACTTCTACTCCTACCTCTGCAACTCCTACTACTACTCCACCTACTTCTACTCCTATTTCTCCTCAACTTCATTTTACCTTCTTACCTGAAATTAACGAGAAGGTAAAAGAAGAGGTAAAGCAAGGAGAAAAAGAAGAAATAAAAGATAATAATAAAAATGAAAAAGATGATCATGAAAATGAAAATGAAAATGAAAATGAAAATGAAAATGAAAATGAAAATGAAAATGAAAATGAAAATGAAAATGAAAAAGAAGAAGAAGAAGAACCTAAGAAAAGTATAATTATTTCAAAAGAAAAATCTGAAATTTCATTAAATCAAGATTCTCAAAATATTACTAATGAGAATAGAATTATTAATGATAGTCATGTTATTAATGAAAGTAGAATTATTAATGATAGTAATATTATAAATGATTGTAGAATGATTGATGGCAATAATGATAGTATTGTAATTAATGGTTCAAAGGATGGTAATGATAAATTACAGAAGAAGAAGAGTATCTTTAAAATTTTTGGTTTAACCGAAAAAACGAAAGATAATATTAAAAATTCTGGTAAAAAATTGTTATCATTTAAATTTAAATCTTCTTCTTCTACTTTATCTTCTCCAGTTCCCTCCCTAAACCAACAAGAGACACAACCTAACTCCAATTCTATCTCTAGACCTTTATCTATGTTCTCTACGGTTTCTCCTTTTTCAGAGAAAATTTCCTCTCCTTCAGAATTGGCCATCCTCTCTAATAATTCATTAACAACACCACCATCTAATCCTAATCGTTATCGTTATCGTCATTCCATAAATTTCCCTAATATTACATCTACATCATCTACAAGTACCCATCGTTTTGAAATGAAACCTTCTTCATTGGAATCTACTAATTCATTTCCTCTTTCACTTTCCCTTCCTTCCATATTGAAAAATCCAATAATAAAGAAACAATCCAAACTTTCGTCTGAAAAATTAGAACCATCCTTGGATCAGGTATGGTCATCCCTTCATCATCAAGAAGATAAACTTCAACTGGCTCATTATTGGTTGTCAAGTGCTGCAAACGGTACAAATAGTAATGATGGTCCCTACTTTGTAGCTCAATTTCTTTTAGGATTAAATTATGAAAAAGAGAATAGAAAGAAGAGAGATTCAGCTCCAATAGAAATGAAAATGGAAATGAAAGTTAAAATAAAAAATGAAATAGAAAAAGAAAAAGACAAAGACAAAAAAATAAAAATTAAAATGGACAAGGACATGGAAAAAGAAAAGAAAAAAGATATGGAAATGGAAATGGAAATGGAAAAGAATGAATCTTTAGCTATATATTGGTTAAAACGTGCCTTAGAAAAATTTACAATGATGGATGAAAATATCAATAGTATTATTATTGATGAATCCTTCCTTCAAGATATTGCTCTCGCTAAAGAAGAATCTAATCGTCTTACCTATGATATTAATAATATCAATAATAATAATAAAATTAATAATAATATTACTAATATCAATAATATCAATAATATCAATAATATCAATAATATCAATAATATCAATAATAATAATAACAATATTAGTCTTAATATTAATCCTTTTTATTATTCATTCTCTTCTCTATATCAAAATCAAAATCATCTTTTAAATCAAACTTCAAATCATAAAATGTATCAAAATCAAAATCAAAATCAAAATACATATTCATATTCATACGCATATTCAAATTCTTATTTGCAATATCGAAAATCCTCTTGTAGTTCAGTTTCAAATATAAATGGTAATGCACTTGAATTTAATCGTACTAGATATTCCGTCATTGATGAATCTATTCCTGAGGGTGATGATGCTATGAATGATAACGTAAACAGTAATAAGGTTGATAATAATAGTAATGATAACAAGAATAAGGATATAGATAACCATTACCATCATAAAGGAGGTCATAATACCTCTTTAATAATTCCTTCTCTTTCAAGATCTTCTAAAAAGAAAAGAGGTTTCTTCTCCTCAAAAAAAGAAATAAATCAAGATAATAATGATCATTACAATGATATCAATACCATAACAAATATCGACACCATAGCTAATATCAATAATTTAGTTAGTGCCAATACTTTAATTAGTAATAGTAATAATAATAACATTATCACTAATAATAATAATGCTATGGATAATAATGATTCTTTAATATTTAGTGATGTTCTCACCAATTATAGGGTCAGTAAAAATGGTGATAAAATGGTCAAGAAAAGAATGTCAAAATTGGTCAATGTCTCAAAAACTATTTATCATTCTCTCTCAAGATCACATGCTCATAATCATCCTCACAACCATATAAATATGAATATTGACAATGCTAATATTATTAATATTAATAATAATACAAATATTAATCATATTAATATTATTAATACTGATTATAATAATATTAATAGAACTATTAATAATGGTAATAATTATATTATGAATAATAGTATTAATAATATTAATAATAATAATTCTAAGAATAAAAATGATCTTTCAAATCCTCAATCAAATTTCTTTAACACAATTTCTCTTCCTCCTCCTTATCGTTCTCCTTCTCATCCTGCTAGAATTAACAATAGTCAAAATAAACAATCAGTAGTGATGAAGATCCATCGAAGCGCCACTACTCCTTCATCTCTTCCTTCCTCATCTTCCTCCTTCTCCCCATCAGTAATTTCTAAAGAACAAAGAAATAGTAATAAAGATAGTAATAAAAATAGTAATGGAGATAATAGTGAAAATGAAAAGTTAAAAATGATTGAAGAAGAAAAAGAGAAAGAAAAAGAAGAAGAAGAAGAAAAAGAAGAAAGGATAAAGGAAATCAAAAAGGAAAAGGAGAAGAAAGAAGAAAAGAAAGAAAAAGAAGAAGAAAAGATAAAGGAAATCAAAAAAGAAAAGGAGATTAAAGAAATTAAAAAGGAAAAAGAAATGAAATTAGAAGAAATGCAAATGAAAAAAAGTTTTCATTTAAGTAAGGATTCTTTCCATTTAACGGAAGTTGAAACGGAAACTGAGATGGAAACTGAAATTGATACTGAAATTGATTCAAAAATGGATATTGAGACTGAAACAGATATTGAAATAGAAATGGATTATGAAACTGATATTGAATCAGAAAGTGATATAGAAGATGATATAGAAAATGATATTGAAAATGATTCAGAAAATGAAAGTGAAATTGATAATGATATAAATAAGAGTAGTGAGAGCGGTAAGAACATTGAAAAAGGAAAGAAGAAGATAAATAAGAAGAAAAATAGAAAGATGATGATGACCACTATGGTCTCACTTTTAGAATTAAAGGAAGCCAAGGAAGCTAAGGAAACCAAGATGGTAAAGAAAATGATGGAAACTGATAAGAAAACTGATACGAAAACTGAAATAAATGATGAAATTAAAACGGAAACAAAAACTGAAACAAAAACTGAAATCAAACCTGAAATCAAACCTGTTTTACCGACCATCTCTACTACTACTAATAATAATAATGATGCTTCTTCTTCTTGCCCTAATCACCGTCGTCACAATAGTCATAGTAGTAGTCGTAGTCAAAATAGACAAAGTTATCATCATAATAGTTATAATAAAAAATTAATATTAAGAAAATTAAAGAGTAATCAACAACAAAAGATTAATTCTCCACAGCATCAGCGATTACTACGTTCTAAAAAAAGTGGTTCGGACTTAAGAAGGAAATTCGTTCATTCTTATCCTTCTAAGGAACTCATCACTTCTTTCTATTCTAATTCCTTTTCCAACTCTCATTCCAATTCCTTTTCCAATTCCTATTCCAATTCTATTTCTGGTGAAAAGTTTTCTCTTTCCTCTTCACCTTCTCACCATACTTCTTCCTTTATATCTCTTCCAATTCCAAATGAAAATGGTCACATCACCTCTTCCTTTAATGTCAATGATACCAATGATGTAAATAATAGCGGTGATTCCATTGATGCTGATAATACCGGTAATATTAGTGATATTGGTGATATTGGTGATGTCAGTAATACTGGTAATGGAAAATTTATTCTTACTCCACCTCCTACTTTTACTTTATCTCCAGCTTTATCTCCATCTTTATCACCAACTCAATCCCCGGTTATATCTCTGTCCTCCGCTCTATCACCAGCCCTATCCTATTCTCACTGTAGATCTCCTTCTCAACCAAAAATTAATTCTAAATCATTATTAATTTCAACACCAACACTAACTCCACTGATATCAACGCCAACATCAACGCCAACAACAACATCAAAATCTAATAATAAATCAAAATCTAAATCAAAATCTCTTTTTAAATCTCTATCAAAATCTTTTTCAAAAAAATCTATTATATCAAAATCGAATTCTCAAATTTTTGATAGTAATATAGATATTGTGGATGGAAAACGATCTTCAATTTTATTCCTTGATAATGATAATAATGAGGATAATAATAATAGGAATGAGGATTGTATGAATGAAAATTCCTTCTTTGAAATACCTCAAAAATTAACACCTATCTTAAATAATTTGATTAAATTGAAAAGAATGGATCAAGAAATATCTAAAAAATTGAAATCAATTGAAAGTTGTGGTAATAGTAGTAGCGGTAGTAGTAGTAGTAGTAAGGTGAAGAGAGATGAAAAGGTTATGGAAAAATCTTCTTCCTCCTCTACTATGGTCATTAAAGAAACTACTTTATCATTATCACAAGAATCTCAATCTCAATCTCAATCTCAATCTCAATCTCAACCTCAACCTCAGCTTCAATCCTTATCATCTCAATCCCTCATACCAATTTATAATGAACCTAATCATGAAGATATTACTACTTCAAATGTGGTTCCTTCTAACCATCAACTTCACCATCAATTTTCTTTCAATAAGAAGAAGAATAATAATAATGATAATGATAATGATAATAATAATGATAATGATAATGATAATGAAAATGATAATGATAATGATAATGAAAATGATAATGATAATGAAATTTCATTTATTAAAAAATCAACAATGCCAACCTCTTCTTCTTCTAAAGTAGAAGGATCTTTAGAAGAAAATGAAATGGTAGAAGAAAGCATAAAAGAAAAGCTAAAAGAAGAGGAAAAGGAAAAGGAAAAAGAAGATGATGATGATGAAGAAAAAATAGAAGAAAATTCCTCTTCTTCTACTTCATTAATAAAATTAGAAAATCGTAAAGGTTCCTCTTCTATGTTAACCACCTATTCAATAATTTCTTCCCTATACTATTACCCAGATTCAAAATTAGATTTTAATTCAGATACTGTTTCTGAATCTTCCAATTCCAATTCCAATTCCAATTCCAATTCCAATTCCAATTCTAATTCTAATTCTAATTCTAATTCTATGATTTCAAATGAAAATAAAGATAAAATTAATAATCATGACTTTAATGGTGACGATATCAATACCGATGCTAATGCCAGTACTAATAATGCTACTACTCATAATAATGAAAATAACCATAATAATAATAGTAGTAACAATAATAATAATAATAATAATAATGATAATGATAATAATAATAATAATGATAATGATAATAATGATAATGATGATAATAATAATGATAATGATAATGATAATGATAATAATGTTAATAATGATAATGAAACCAATAAAAAACCAATTGTTCAATCAACAATGATGAACAATAATTTATTTATGATGGAATCAATGAATTCAAAAATTAATTCTAATACGAATTCTAATTCAAAATCTAACCCTAATTCTAATTATAAATCTGCTTTCTTTTTAAATTCTTTAGCTTCAAACCCAACATTAAATTCAACTTCAAATTCAACTAAATACCATTCTAAATACCATTCTAAATCCCATTCTAAATCCCAATCTAAATCTCAATTTAAATCCAATTTTTCTACTAGTTCAATTTTAACCGAAAATGGTCAGTCAGAACCTTATTCCTTGGTCACTTCTTATCTTTCTTCTCTTTCACCAGTGGCAGATGCAGAAATTTCTACCAGTTTCTACAGTGAAATAGAGGATCTTTTCCAGTCGATGAAAACTAAGTTGGAAGCTACCTCCTTCACCTCTCAAGAATCAGATTATTGTACTTATGCGGATATTGTTTATGCTTTAGGTCTCTGTTATCGTCAGTCGGATCCCTTTACTATGCTTCGTATGATGTATCAAGCTGCCGTTCGTGGTCATCCAAAGGCTCAATATTTATTGGGTAAACATTTCCTACTGGGTCAGGTACTTCCCTTTTCTCTTAAATTTGGAGTACATTGGTTAACCCTTTCGGCAGATCAAGGTCATCCTGAAGCGCTCTATGATTTAAGTTGTCTTTTCCCTGATTGGTCTTGGTCCGTCTTTCCTACCACTATCAATTATAAATAAAAATAAAAATTAAAATAAAAATAAAAATAAAAATTAAAATAAATTAAAAGAAAAATAAAAAAAATAGTAATAATAATAATAATAATAATAATAATAATAGAAAATAAAAATAAAAACAAAATAAAAAGTAACAATAAAAATAAAAATTAAAATAAAAATTAACATTAAAATTAAAATTAAAAATAAGAATAAAAAATTAAAATAAATTAAATATAAAATAAAATAATAATAAAGATCATCAGTAAGAGATGAAAGAAAATCGGCAAAAAAAAAAATGTAATTAAAGAAAACAAGAAGGTTAAAAAAAAAAAAAAAAAAAAAAAAAAAATACAAATTAATAAAATAAATAAAAAAATAATAATTATAATAATAATGTCAAATTAGGTCACATCATTAATCATTTTTATAATTTATTATTATCATTATTATTTTATTTAACCAGTCGATTTTGATTAATAATAATAATAATAATAATAATAATAATAATAATAGAAAACATAAATAAAAAAAATAAAAAATAAAAAATAAAAAATAAAAAATAAAAAATAAAATTAAAAATTAAAAAAATTTAAAAAATAACATTTAATAATAAATGTATAAAAGAAAAGAAAAAAAATAAAATAAAATAAAATAAAGTAAAAATTTAGAGTATTTTTTTTTTTTTTTTCTTTTATAATAATAAAAATCAAAAATCAAAAAATCAAATATTATGAAATATGTATATAAATATATATATAAAAAAAAAATTATATATAAATATATATATAATAATAACAGCAATATAAAATAAAAAAATAAAAATAAAACAAAAAAAAATATATATATATATATATATATAATATAATAAAATAAAATAAAAAATTATTTTATAATATAGTTTATATTACTATATAAAATATATATTAATTATAATATTATAGTTAGCTTATATATATATATAAATAGATTAATAAATATATAACATAAATAAATATTTACTAAATAGTAATTTAATTTATTATTTTTTTTTTTTAAATAAATAGATAATAAAAAAATTAAAAATTAATAAAAATTAATAACATAATAAAAATTAAAAATAATGTAATCATAATTATCATTATGTAGCATATTTTTTATAAAAAAAATTTTTTTTTTTTTTGTTTTTTTAGTAATTAAATCTATATATATATATCTAAATGCTAATTTTTTCGGGTGTATCTCGAATGAAATATTTTAAATGATATTGATATTTTTCATAAAAAATTTTATATCATTTCTAAATATTGTCCAATATCAAATAGTAAGGTAAAACACCTGTTGTTCATAGATATGAATAATATAGAATTAAGTTCTGATTCTGATAGTAGTAACGAAGTATATATAATATTAATAATATTAATAATAGTAACAATAGAAATAATAAATTGTTAATAAAGAGTAGAAAATAGTGAAAAGTGAAAAATAGGAATATATTAATATTAATGATAGTGAATATTATATAGTATCGTTACTAACTAAATTTTTAATTTAGTGAATCGTTCAATGAATTGGTGAAAATTTGTGGTAATTTTAAGTAATTTTCTAAATAATGAGTATGTAAATTTACATTATAGGTGACGTGACGTGGTACCAATTAATATAACTTCCTTCTTGGTGGAAGAGATGCAGACATTGTAGATTTAAATTAAATATTAAAAAAAAGAAATGGGATATTTTGTTTAAGAACCAAATCATTTCTGGTTGATTATTCAAAAAAAAAAAAAAAAAAAAAAGCCATATCTTGCTTGTAATCTGCGGCTCTCTTTTACAGAAATTATGCCTCAGGCTAGTTAGTTACTCAGCAAGGGTTACTATTCCGAAAATATAAAGCGCAAAACTAACCAAGGAAGCAATCAACGCTTAAAAATACAAGTAAGACAGGCTATAGCCCGGGCCAATGCCACTTCTGAAGGAGAAAGATCATAAAATTTCTTTCTTTCGAGATCATCAATTCAAACCCTAATCCATAAGAGAACTTTTTTTTCTGAATTTATTTATACCCATTATTTTCTAAATATTACTTTCTTATTTCACTTTACTATTTCAATTATTATTATAATCAAATTGGACAAATAATATTTATTTATTTTTTTTTTTTTTATTAATTCTGTGTTTTTCTTTTTTTATTTTATTTTTTTTTATATTAAAATTAAAAAATATTCATGTATTTTAAAAAAGAATAAATAAATAAAGATTAAAGTTTGAAATAATTGAGGTTATTAAAAAAATATATAAATGTATATATATATATATATTTTCCTTATTTTCTTTTTTTTTTTTTTTTTTTTTAATATATTGATCAATGACATATTTTAATAAAGGTAAAAAGAGGTATGATGCAATTACTGAAAGAGGAAAAAAAAAACTTATTATTTATTTATTTATTTTCTATTTAACTAAGATGAAGATGAAAATAGTAAAAAAAAAAAAAAAATTATAGGTAAAACTCTTTCTCTTTTTTCTGTTTTTGTTTTTTTTTTGTTTTGTTTTTTTTTTGTTTTTTTTTTGTTTTTTTTTTGTATTTTTTATTATGTAAATACATATTAATTTAAATTTATTATTATTGTTATTATTAATTTTTTTTTTCATTAGAGTTAGAAATTATAGATAAATTTGTATATATAAATAATAATATGTTGTATTTATTTATGTAATATAATACAGATATTTCATCTACAGCAATTATAGAGTTTACAAAATAATCTGAACTATAGTCAAAATATGAGCAATGATAAGAATAATAGATTTAGATGAAATAAAAAGGTTTTTTTCTCTATTTTATAGCAAAATATGACTCAAGAAGGAATTCCCTCTCTCTCTCAGTATTCATTCATTTCAAAATTCTTAACTATTAAATTTAAGGAACAGCAATTCTTACTAGAATCATTTTGTAAAAAAAAAAAAATTTTTTTAAATATCTATGGGAAATTCAAGGCCACTAATAATTTTCGAGAAATAAAAAAATCAGAAGTTTTTTATTAATACCGAAAATGACCAGCTCAATTGTTGGAGAATCATAACAAGGAAACTAAAAAGTATCTTGAGTTCGCAAACTTCTTTCGAGGGATATAAATAAGACTATGATATAAAAAAAAAAAGGAATAATCATTTAAGAATGAGAGGAGATCTTGGATAGGTTTAACAGGTTCATGATTATCCTAATCAGAACGTCAGAACGGCTGGGGAGATAAATCATCAAGTATACTGCTCCCCCTCCCTCTTTGGGAGATACTCATATTTGGAAGTTAAATCGAGTAAATAATAAGAATAAAAATAAAAATAGAAATAAAAATAAAAATAAGAATAAAAATAAAAATAAAAGTAAAAAAATAAAAATAAAAAAATAAAATAAAAAAATATATTGACTATCTAATAAGTCTATGAGAGAGAGTTATTCAGACTTTTTTTTTTTTGAAGAAGAAGAAGAAAAGAAGATTTCTATGATTTAGAAAGAACATCAATTATTTTTAGGTTTAACACCTTCTAAATAGTATCGCCATGTTTTCAAGACAGTTTTGACTGCGAGTAATTCTAATTCTTTATCATAAATAGGGTAGTTGTATTCAGGAGGCGTAAAGACTCTTTAAGAAAACCCAATGGGATGGAGTTTATTATTCTTTGAACTAACTTGGGATGGAATACAATCGTGAGCAAAAAAAAAAAAATTACTTGCATTTGCTTTAACTATGAATTAAACTAGGTGTTTATCACCAACTATAAATTCCACTGAATTCTTTTAAAGACAATAAGAGTATACAAAATAAAATCTTATCCTGTCAAATAAAACAAAACAAAACAAAAAAAAAAATATATTTTCTTTATTTATATTATTTTCTTCATTTATATTATTTTCTTCATTTATATTATTTTCTTCATTTATATTATTTTCTTCGTTTATATTATTTTCTTCATTTATATTATTTTCTTCATTTATATTATTTTCTTCATTTATATTATTTTTATAACAGAATCAATAATTACAATTATTTTATTATTTTAATATTTAGTATTATTTTTCAATAAAGTTTTAAAACAAATAATTAAATTTAAAAAATATTATTTCTGGTATAGTTGTTAGTAACTAATACCATGAATCAAACTACTTAGGGTTCGATTCACATTTATTATTATTTTATAGTTTTATTCTAAAAAATATCTAGAAGATTCTTTATAGTTCAAGAAATTACTAGAATTTCTTGATAATTCTTGTGTTTAATTAATTAAAATTTATTCTATTAAATTCTTAATTCTATTGTTTTCTATTTTTTCTAAATTTTTCGATTTTTAAGAACTTTTTAGAAACTTTTATTTTTATTTTTTAATAACTTTAACTTTTGAAAAAAAATATAAATATGAGTAAAATTCTTATTAACAAATATTCTTTTCTTTGTGTTTTTTATTTTAATTTTGTTTAGTTAATAAAACTTAATTTTTTAATAAAACTTTTTTTAATATTAATACTATATCAACCCTTGCGGCTTATAGTATTATAATAAATATAATTAATAAAATAATTATAATAAAAGAAAAAAAATAAATAAAAAATAAAATAATTTTTGTTTTTTTGAGTGTTATTATATTTATTATAATATTTTGTTATAATAAAAAACACCCAAGATTTAGACGCCGTGCCTTGATATATCTACCCTTTTGTTTGGTTTGAAGCTTTCTTTTGGAATTAGTGTCTACTGCCTTTTTGTTTTCTTTTTGGACTTTATTTTTTGAATCTCTCGGATTTTCTGTTTCCTTTGTTTTTAGTTTCTGTTTGGCTACTTATCTTATTGGCTTCAGGTTCCCACTTTTGGTTAGATTCTTTCTGTTTGCCTTGGATTTCTTATTTTTGGTCTTGGTTTCTGTTTCCATTGGTTTCAGATTTCTTAGTTTTGGACTTGGTTTTTGTTTCCATTGGTTTCGGGTTTCTGATTCTTGGTTTCTACTTTTGGACAAAATCTCTTCTTCTCTTAGTCTCTGATATCTTCTTTGGGTTCAGCCTTGCTTCTTGAATCTACTTTTTTTTTCTTTAAAAAATAAAATTCTCGGTTTTTGGTACTAATAGCATACTCACAATTATACCAAAATCTATCTAGGCGAAAAAAAAAAATTTTTGATATAAAAAAAAAAAAAAAAAATTCTTTAAGAAGTTCTACAGTTCTTGAGACTTTTTAAAGAATATTACAGGTAAATATAATATTTAAATATACTAGGAGCGATTAGAGCTCATAAACAGAGTTTCGGCGGTTAGTAACTAGTTTCAGTAGGTTAGAAACTATAGCCGTTAATTATTCGAATATAAACGGGCTTCAAAACCCTAGGGCGTGAAGAGCGTGTGGATTAAACGAAAGCCACATCCTACCAACCAACTTCAACAGTTCGGTGGTTGCTCTATTCGAATAAGCTCTGGCGAATAAGGAACTATAGTCACCGAAGGCTATAGGTTGGTCGTGAAGGTAAAGCGACTTTAAAATATATAGTTTATAATTTTTTATTTTGAGGTCTAGTATATACCTCTAGTTAGTAACTCTTGCCGGTTTTTTATTTTGTTGTAAGGCATAAAAGAGTGAAATTTAGTCTAGTTATTATATTTACCAAATTAAATTTAAAAAAAAAAATTTAAATCAGCAATTAAATTAAAAGCCTAGAAAAATAATAATTTATAATTCTTTATCATTACAATTTTCATTCGGGAGCACTAAAAAAAAAAAAAAAAAAAAAAAAAAAAAAAAAATAATAATAATAATAATAGTGATAATATTAAATAAATCTTCCTATTGCAATTCTTAAACTTGTTTATAATTTAATAATTCTTTCAATGTCTTCTTCATCAAACGATTTTCATTTTAATGGCGATTCAGCTAAGCTCAAGGGATTTTTAGCTTATGTTGGGTTAGCCATTGCTCTTCGTCCTGAATATTTCACCAATGATCAGTTAAAAGTAGCTTATACCATCACTTTGTTAAGAGATGAAGCTATGGATTGGGCTGCAGACTTGATGAATGAAAATAACCCAGTCCTTGACGATTTTAACGCTTTCATTGAACTTATGAAGGATAGATTCAGTGACGTAGATGCAGTTTTTAATTGTAATCAAGCTCTTATGCATATTAAGCAAAAAGCATATGGTAAAGTCACTGATTACAATAATGAATTCCGTAGGCTTTCGGAAAAAACGGACTGGAATGAATTTGCCTTAATGGATGTTTATATTGAAGGATTGCTACCAAGACTTCAAGAAAGAGTAATTAGTTTGTTCCCTCCTCCTGCCAAATTAAGTGAACTAATGCGAATTACCAATCGTATAGATCATCAAATGACTCGATTCGCAACGATCAACAATTACAATTCTAGAAATAACAGTAATAATAATAATAATTCTCGTAATAATAGGAAGTATTATAGATTTAACTCTAGTAATAATAGAAACGCCAATTCTAATTCTTTTTTCAAATCAAATAATGATTCAAATTACTCTCATTTATCCCCTGAAGAAAGAGCAAGAAGAATTAAAGAAGGGCTTTGTCTATATTGTGGACAATCAGGCCATAAGTTAATAAATTGTCCAAAGCGAGCAAATAAACCTGGCTCCTCCCATATGGCTAGATCTAATTCTTCTAAGAAATTTAATAAAGATTGTATTATTAAGTGTTCCTTTAACTACAAAAATAAATGGATTAAAGCTAAGGCTCTTATAGATTCCGGCTCCGACTTGAATCTTATGGATAGTAATTTTGCTAAAATTAATAATTTTAAGCTTGTACATGATAATTTAGAAGCTGATAACATTACTGGTATTGGTGGTGGCAAAGACGTTGTTGGTAAAACTATACCAATATTATTTAAAGTTAGTAATCTTCAGGTCTTAACAGAATTTTTTGTTATTGATTTGAACGACAAATTTGAGTGCTTAATTGGTTCTAGATTTCTTAAAGAAAATAAATCATCAATTGATTTCAACAATAATATTTTAAGCTTTTGCAATAGTAATAACAATGCGTCAGATTCTTCCTTTGTTGAATCAATACCTTCAACCTCGGTTAACTCTACTTCACTTTCTCTTACTTCTAATACTTCCGACTCTATCTCTTCGAAACCAGCCTATTCCAGTTCATGCACCCCTAATAATTCTTTGTTTGATAATTCTTCTATTTCTCCTTCAGTGTTGAAGAATTCAATTGCCTCTTCCCCAAACATGGATACTCCAAATAAAACACTTCCCGCCATTTATCTAGAATTCTCTGATGTATTTAGTGAAGAAGAAGCTAAAATCTTACCTCCTCATTCTAGTTTTGATTGTGCTATTGACCTTAAACCTAATACTAAGTTATATTATAGTGCAATTTATCCCCTTACAATTCCCGAAGAAATAGCTTTAGAAAAAATTATTAAAGACTATTTAAAATACGGTTTTATTGTTAGGTCAAAATCAGAAGCTGGTCATCCAATTTTATTTGCTCCAAAAGATAATGGTGAGTTACGTATGTGTATTGATCTTAGGAAACTTAATGAAATCACCATTAGAGATAGTTATCCTATGCCTTTAACAACTGTTATTTTTAATAAAGCTCCTGGTCATAAGTATTACTCAAAGCTTGATTTAAAATCTGCTTACTTCCAAATTCGTATCAGGTCTGGAGATGAATACAAAACAGCTTTTGTATGTAGCTTAGGACACTTTGAATTTAGAGTTATGCCTTTCGGTTTCAAGAATGCACCTGCCTGTTTTCAAAGAATGATTGATACTGCATTAAGTGACTATTTAGGTAAATTTTGTTATGCCTATATTGATGATATTATCATTTTTTCTGATGATCTTTCTGAACATCATTTACACGTTAAAAAAGTACTATTACAACTTAGGAAATTTCATTTACATGTTAACCTTGAAAAATGTGAGTTTGATAAGTTCGAAGTTAAATTTTTAGGATATTATGTATCTTCAGATGGTCTTAAGATGGATATTAAGAAAGTCTCAGCTATTTTAGATTGGCCTGCTCCAACTACAGTTAAAGAAGTTCAATCGTTTCTTGGCCTAGCCAATTTCTACAGACGCTTTATAAAAAATTTTGCTAAAATTGCTTATCCTCTTAATAAACTTACAAGAAAAAATGTTCCTTTTGTTTGGTCAAAAGATGCTAATGATTCCTTTGAACTTCTTAAACGTTCTTTTACTTCTGCTCCCATCCTTATTCCTGCTGATCCTAATTCTCAATTTTTTGTTGAAACGGATGCAAGTAATTTTGCGCTTGGATGTATTTTATCCCAAGTTAGCTCTAAAGATAATAAGCTTCATCCAATTGCTTTCTATTCTAGAGCTTTTACCTCTGCTGAATGCAATTATCCAATTTATGATAAAGAGTTACTTGCTATTAAGACTGCTTTTGAAACTTGGAGGTACTATTTAGAAGGTGCTAAGAATACTATTAAAGTTCTTACTGATCATAGAAATCTACTCTACTTTAAGAAACCAGAACAGCTTTCACAACGTTTAATTAGATGGTCAATGTTCTTTACTCGATTTGACTTTCAAATTGAGTATCGTCCAGGTTCTCGCGGTGGTAAGCCAGATGCTTTATCTCGCCGTCCTGATTATGATAATCATGAACCTGCTAAACCTTACCAAGTACTTAAACCGGAAAATTTTTGTTTTACTTCAAGTATCTCTATTGAATCAAATCTACAAGATGAAATTAAAAAGTGTTACTCCAAGGATCCTTTCTTTAATAATGTTAAGATATATTTTGAAAAGCCTTCTGCTAATGAGAAACCCATTGCTTCGGTTGATCTCCTTTCGTTCTCCAATGGTATTCTTTTATATGACAATCTTATTTATATTCCTGAATGCCTTAGATTTAAAATTCTTTGTTCTTGTCATGATTCTCCTACTGCTGGCCACTTTGGCATAAATAAAACCTCTGACTTAGTTTCTAGAAATTATTGGTGGCCTGGTATGCATAAGGATATTAAAAAATATATTCGTACTTGTAATGTGTGCTGCGCTTCAAAAGCTCCTCGTCATAAACCTTACGGTTTACTTAAATCTTTACCCATTGGCAATAATCCTTGGGAATCAATTTCAATGGATTTTATAACAGATCTTCCCTCTTCCAATGGTATGTCTTGTATTCTTGTCGTAGTTGATCGCTTTACGAAGATGGCTCATTTTGTTCCCTTTAAATCAGTTCCCTCTGCTGAGGATTGTGCTGAACAATTTCTTAATTCTATTTTCAAACTTCATGGTCTGCCAAAGGATATTGTGTCGGATAGAGGTACTCAGTTTACTTCTAAATTTTGGAATAGATTATTTAATTTACTTCATGTTGATCTTTGTTTATCATCTGCTCATCATCAGCAAACTAATGGTCAAACGGAGAGGGTAAACGCAATACTTGAACAATACTTAAGATGTTATGTTAATTATCAACAAAATAATTGGATAGAATATTTATCTCTTGCAGAATTTGCTTACAATAACACAATACAAGAATCTGCAAATGCTACTCCTTTCTTTCTTAATTATGGGTTCAATCCTAAATTTGATCCTTCTACTCCAGATGTTTCTATTGTCCCTCGTGCTGAAATTATTGCTAAAGACTTAAAAGAATTAAGAAATGTACTTAAAGAAAATCTTCAAAGTGCAGTTAATTTTCAAAAAAAATATTATGATGATAAACATATGTCTCCGCCTGAGTTTAAAGTTGGCTCAAAAGTTTGGCTGTTAAGAAATGATTTAATAAATAATAAAAAAGGTAAACTTGCTCCTAAGAAATCTGGTCCATTTACTATTTTAAAGAAAATTTCAGATGTAAGTTATAAATTAAAGTTACCAAACTCTTTTAGGGTCTTTCCAGTTTTCCACGTTTCACTTCTTGAGCCAGCCTATGAAAATGAATTTACAGAAAGAAATATCCCAACTCCAAAACCTATTATACTTAATGGAGAAAAAGAATATGAAGTTGAATCTATTCTTGATTCAAAGAAATTTCATAACAAAATTAAATATTTAATTCATTGGAAAGGTTATGATGATTCTGAAAACTCATGGGAACCTTTTGAGAATCTTCATTGCAATAAACTTCTTGCCGAATTCCACAAGAAGTTTCCAAATAAACCAAAACCTAAGACGTCTGGAATCCGTCTCTAAGGGAGAGAGTTATAACAGAATCAATAATTACAATTATTTTATTATTTTAATATTTAGTATTATTTTTCAATAAAGTTTTAAAACAAATAATTAAATTTAAAAAATATTATTTCTGGTATAGTTGTTAGTAACTAATACCATGAATCAAACTACTTAGGGTTCGATTCACATTTATTATTATTTTATAGTTTTATTCTAAAAAATATCTAGAAGATTCTTTATAGTTCAAGAAATTACTAGAATTTCTTGATAATTCTTGTGTTTAATTAATTAAAATTTATTCTATTAAATTCTTAATTCTATTGTTTTCTATTTTTTCTAAAATTTTCGATTTTTAAGAACTTTTTAGAAACTTTTATTTTTATTTTTTAATAACTTTAACTTTTGAAAAAAAATATAAATATGAGTAAAATTCTTATTAACAAATATTCTTTTCTTTGTGTTTTTTATTTTAATTTTGTTTAGTTAATAAAACTTAATTTTTTAATAAAACTTTTTTTAATATTAATACTATATCAACCCTTGCGGCTTATAGTATTATAATAAATATAATTAATAAAATAATTATAATAAAAGAAAAAAAATAAATAAAAAATAAAATAATTTTTGTTTTTTTGAGTGTTATTATATTTATTATAATATTTTGTTATAATTTTCTTCATTTATATTATTTTCTTCATTTATATTATTTTCTTCCGGATTCCTGTCTTTTCTATTGTTGTCTTTTATGAATGAGAAGTAAGGGTCTTTATAATTGCTTTACTTCATATTTGTATTGACTAGGCTCTTCTTCAACGAATTCTGCATTGTTAGTTATAATGCATTTTTTATTAATTTTTAATATCCATGATTATGTATGAATATTTTTTATCATCAAATCCTAAGAATACGCCCTTCTTAGCATTTGGTAAAAATTTTGATTTTGTGTTGTGTATCATCCCTGTGATAACACAAACAACTAAAAGTTTTTTAAATGTTTTAACTCTATTTTTTTTTGTTTATAAAATTCTTCATTGGGTATTAAAAATTTATTTCTTGAATGGGGAATTAAGTTATATATATATATATAACATGCCTGTTTTATGACAAAATTCCAAAGGTTTTCTGATAATTCTGCCCAATATAGCAGAGTTTTAGCTGAGTTTTTAAGAGTTCAGTTTACTCTTTCAGCTTTTCAATTAACTTCAGGACAACCTTGGATGAGAATAGGTTTTTTTTTTTCTATCCCATTTTCTTTACAGTATTTATTAATTGTTTTATTTTTTTAAAATTCTTTACTTCCATCTGATTTAAATATTTTATGATATTATATTCTTCAAACTGGTTATTTAAGCATTTGAAGAATTCCACAAATATTTTGGGGGCTTCGGCTTTAGATTTTAAAGTATATTATCCATACTTTTCTTGAAAATTCATCCATGAATGTAATAAAGTATTTTTTTTTTTTTATTATTAACAGATGAACTGTATGGACCTGAAATATCCGAATGAATAATTTCTAATATTTTCGTAGCTTTTGGTGTCTTTCCTCCACGTGATTTCCTTGACATTTTAGCTACTTTACATTCTATACATTTAGGAACTTTTATTTGGTGTAAAGTTAGATATTTATTTATGTTTTCTTGATAATTATAACCTAGTTCTTCTATGCCAAATTTCAAGGCTTTTTTTTCATCAACTTCGTTTAAAGCCCATAATATTTTTATCATTATTTCTTCTATGTCTTTATTATTAATCTTGTAAGTATTTACTAAGAACTGATTTATCATTGGAAGAATAATACGTACCTATATATACATTATTTGGACCCCATAGGTTATATCTACCATGTATGTAATCATCGGTGTTAATATTGACTCTGTATCCTATTTTAGCCAGTTCTATTCCACTAATAAGAATTTTAGTTGCAGATTTTGAATATAATACCCTGTCTAGTCTTACATATATTCCATTAATGTAGCATTCGTAAGTACCATATCCTTCGATTTACACATTGTCCCATTGGTACATCTTAATTTTATTTTACAGTGAATAAAATTATTTAACAAATTTAAAATCATGAGTTATATGTTATCCGGCACTCGTATCATATAACCATTTACTAGTGGTATCATGTTCTTCGTAATAATTGGTATTGTTTACATATAATTCCTCTTTTTTCTTAGGAATTATTATTTCTTCTGGAATAATGAGCATATCATTCACATATTCAATTAATCCAGTAAATTTTAGTTTTGTTATTAATGTTTATTTCTTCTTGTTTTTCTATTAGAGCCCTTGCATCTTCAAAATCAAAATTATCATCATAACTGCTGGCACGTGTCTGGATCAGGGATTTTACTTACAAAATGTAAAGACTTCATTGGATAATCATTTAATGTGGTCTTTACTTGAAGCTTTTCTTGCCTCCCTTTATTATTATTTGACTTTGTTTTCATATTATAAATTCAATTTCTAGTAGAGTGTCATCTAACTTCACAAATGTGGCAATATAGTTTATTATTATTGTCTTTGTTATTATTATCTTTATTATTATTGTTATAATGGTTAACATTTGGCTTTCCTCTGTTCTTGGAGTTAGAGCTTTTATTTATTATGATGGTTGTGTTGATTTTTCTTGGAGGAATTACTAGTTCTTCTTCTTCTACTGATAAAATTAAAGATCCATTGGATCATCTTTTTTTAATGGTTTTGTTATCTTCCCAGCTTTCTAGGTAAGATTTTGCATAAATAAATCCCTTGAGATTATTAATATATAGGTTTGGTCATTGTCACTATTCAAATTAATTTGAATGATATTTTTATATATAATCATCCTTGGTAATACATTGTAGAGATATTTTAATTTTTCCGTATCTCTGTGATCTCCCCATGTTATTCTTCCATATCATCGAAAGCTTATGTCATAAATTCTTGCTTTCAGATGATTTGAGTTCTATCTCTGGCTTTAATACTTTTTAACCTTTTAAGCCAGTATTCCATATCACCATTAGAATTTCCATATTTTGATTTAAGTCTTTCCATTACACAGAAACCATTATTATGTCTGCTAAATTTCTCTTAAAACAGACTCATCGACGTTCTTACGTCATGTCAGCGTCGATCCTTTCTGTTTCCTCAACTAATCTGATATGATCAAGAGGATTACTAAAAAAAAGTTAGTTAGCTGAGTATTAATGTCAATTTTATTGTTTCGATTAACCTTCTTAGCATTGTTGTTTTGAATAAGGTGCAGCAGGAGCTTGCGGTAAACATTTTGGTAATTAATTTAGTAATTACCCTGTTGGTAACATCGTTGGTATTGGGGTTGTAAATAAAACCTTCCGTCATTGAGTTTTCCAACGACATCGACTTCCATGAATTTCTTAATGCCTTGACGTTTAGCGGCTTGTCAATAAAGGAATTTCCACTCATTAAAGTTGGACTTTCCATGGAGACCTTGATCCTCAACAAAGTTATAGTCTTGCATGATTTCGTAGCTGTGAAGCGATTTAATTATGTACTTTTAATAATAAATGATATGAGTCAACTAAGACTCTTAATCTATTAGCTTTATTAAATTTAGATCAATAATAATATTCCTTATGGAATATGGTATACAAGGAAAATAAATGTATGATCTATCTTACAGTTTTAAATAAGTAGTTAAGTAAGTCACTTAAAAATTAATTAAATAAATATTAAAAGATCATTAACATAGATTTATACGACGATAGTCATAGTACATAAAAATTTATGTAATCATTAAATATAAACAAATATATACACATAAATATAAATAAATATTATAAATAAATAAATAAATTAAATATATTGTTAAATTATGAGTGCAGTCAACAGTCATTATTAATATCATGAATAATATTTATTTTTCCATTAGTAATAGATTGATAAGGATCTATAATACTAATGTATAGTTTATATAGTTAATATGAAACATGTATTATATGTATTTAAATAGATATGACCATCAAATGTATTTTATATGTATAAATATCATTAAAATATGTATTCGTAAAAATAAGTCCTTTGCTTCAAATAAATAAAGTTAGTAAATAAGCAAATAGAAGTGATTTTTATCAATATTTTTAAAATAAATACTTTAGGCTTCCTAAGATTAGGTTAGTTAAAAACTAATATATTTTAAATTTTTAGGGTTAGCTGTTTCAACTATTTAAAAATGATTATATTAATTTTAGGTAAAATACATTTAATATATAAAAAATGATAAATGAGTTAATAATTAAAAAATATTGTGTATATATTCAATACTTTCTAAAATTCAACTATTAAATATTAAATACATGAATTAATTATGATGTACATAAACTTTTTACATTTTTATAAAATTTAATAATCTATTTTTTATTATTTATTTTCTAATTTTTTTTTTTTTAATTTTAAATAATAAATAAATAACAATTGTTATTAAACTATAATTTAAAAAAGAAAAAAAAAAAAAAAAAAAAACTATAAATGCTTATAAAATTTTTTTTTTACTATATTTAATAAATTGGATAAAATTTTTAAGATTATTAATTATTAATTAAAAAAAAAAAAAAAAACTTTCAAAGGAAAAATTATAGAAAGTATAATAAAGATGTTTTTAATACTAAAATAAAAATAACAAAATATATATTAAAGGAAAAGTTTTATTTCAATATTTGTTAATAAATAAAACTAAATAAAGTTGAAAGTTTTTTAATAATGGCAAAAGGTTAATCTTAATGTAAGAAAAGCTCATCAATTTTTAATTAGGTAATTATTTTGTTTATTTAATTTATTATAAATTTTACTTTTAATGATAAGTAAATTAAATAAACAAAAAAAATTAAAAAAAAAATATTTGTTTTATTAGAACAATAAAAATTTAATATTTAAATAATAAAAAAAATATTTCTTAGAATAATTTAGATCAAGAGAGTTCATTTAATTAAATTAGAATTTTAAGTTTGATTAAAGTTTTTTTTTTTTTTTTTTTTTTTTTTTTTTTTTTTTAAATTTAAAAATTTAAATTAATTTATAAGTTATGCAGTTAATAGTCTTGATTAGCATTTAGTGTAAATATTTTTACTTTTATTTTATATTATTATTATTATTATTATTATTATTATTTATTTATTTTTAAAGTTATAAAATTTAACTTTAAAAAAAAAAAAAAACTAAATCAAATTAATGTATTAATAAATTTATGTATTATTATAATTAATTCTTTATTTAAAAAAAGGAAATTATATATTTAATTTCATCTCAATTTTTAAAAAATAAATAAATAAAATAATCATACTCTTTTTTTACATTAAAATAAAAGTTAACAATTTATATAATTGGATATACTTCATATAAATAATTTTTTTTAATAAAAACCATATTAATAAAAAGTTATAGAGTTATATGTAAAAGGATGAAATATTAGAATTAAACTTCATAAATAATAATAATAATATTATTATTATTAATATTAATATAAAAATAAATTATTTAGTTTAAGTTTTTTTAAGCAATTGAATCTTTTTATTTTTATTTACTTTATGTATTTAATTATTTTGAATTCAATAACCATTTAAATGAATGTAAATTGGTATTATTATAATAATCAGATATATTACTATTGAAGATAAAATAATTGTTCATGAAATAAAAATTTATTTTATATATTTAGAATAATTTTTAATATATTATTAATATTAGATAAAATAAAATTTAAAATGGAATTAAAAGTTAAATATATATATAATAATAAAATGGAAATACTTGTAATTAGTTTTAATTGTTTTATTTATTTTATTTTATTTTAAAAAATGGACTTTCTATATTTTTTTTATTTTTATATTTAAATTAACCAATAGAAATTTGAGATTTTAATAAATAAATATTTATTAAAAATATTCATGTAAATTTAATAAATAAATAAATAAAGTATTAAATAAATAAATAAAGTATTAAATAATATATTAATTTAAATATAATGGATAAATAATTTAATAACTTAATAAATATTATAATAATTATAATAATAATTAAATAAAAATATAAATAAATAATAAAAATACTAATTGTTATGTTCCATACATATCTAATATATGTGTAGTATAAATTAATATGTTTAATTATATATAATTATATGTATTATTCATATAATTTATATCAATTTTTATTTAATTGATTTTATATTAATAGTTTTTTTTTTTTTTTTTTTTTTTTAAAATCAATTTCATGGCTAATAACTTTTATAATAAGGCTTTTTTTATTTTTTTATTTTTTTTTTTTAATTTTTTTAAAAGTTTTGAAAAGAAATTGAAGTATTAGTTTGGATTATTATTGAAAAGGATAAGCATTTGAAAATTTTTTAAATTAATCTATTTTTGAATTATTAAATTTATAATATATACTTCTATATTTTTGATGTGTTTTACTAATTCTGTTGCTAAACTTTTTTATTTTTATTCTTTTCAATAATTTGTTTTAGATTAAATTGTAGTTCTATTTTATTTTTGTTAATTTTATATGTTTTTTTTCATACTTTATATTGCTTTATTCATTTATATTTAAATTTCATCTTCTAGACTATAATTCTTATTTATTTTTTTTTTTATAAATATAAGGAAGGACAGGCCTGTTATTTTTTTTCAATTCATATCCAGGATAGTGTACCTCATAAACTCATAGCCATCATAAAGGTCTTCATTAAAGCACAAATTACATAATTTTTTTATAATCCTAACCAATATTCAATTTAATAATTCCATTATCTTTCACTATTATTAATATCATTAATAAATTTCAAAATTTTATGTTATTACAACAAAATTAATTATCCTTATAATATTGAAAAATTATCAAATAAGATTACTAATTAAGATTACTAATATAGATTTATATAACTAAGAGAAAAAAAAAAAAAAAAAAAAAAAACTGAATAAAAAATATAAACATGTATATCATTAATAAGATTAATTTTGTTATTTTAACCTTTTTTTTTTTTTTTTAACAAAATTATTTAGTTTACTTTATATAAAATTTTGATTATATTCTTTAATGTTTAATTAATTGAAATTTTATTTATATTCATTTGTTATATGTTTATATGTGTATACTTTTTTTTTTATTTTAAAACTCAAACCTATACTATCATACTTTTCTCTCTTTTTTTTTTTTTTTTTTTTTTTTTTCTAAATTAGTTTATATTTATATTATTAATAATATTGTTAATGAATAAATCATTCTTTTCTATTTTTAGAATTTATTATGTTATTATAAAATATTTATTATCAATTTATGATATATTATTTGTTTTTAAAAACTTGCTATTTATTAATTTATGATGAAAGGGTATTTCCTATAAAGTTTGAATGACTTTAATTAATTGATGTAATGTATTTTTGTAGATGTATTTAGCTCTACATATACTATCATCTTTACATACATATATGTTTATATACCTATTAATATAAGTATAATACGTGTATATGTATATGTATAATCTTTTTCTCTCTTTTTTTTTTTTTTTTTAAATAATATTAGAGAAATCTTAAATAATAAAAGAATAATTGAAAGATGATATTAATTAAATTAAAATATTATTATTATTATTATTATTTATTATTATTAGTTATTATTATTATTATTAATTATAATTAATTATTATTTTTATTAATATAATTTTTAAAATAAAAAAAAAAAAAAAAGATTTTTTTAAATTTTTAAATTTTTTTTAATTAAATTTCTTATTTTAGATTTATTTTTATTAAATTCATTCGACTCATAATATATGTAATAATATATTACACTATTGATTTATTCCATATATTAGAATACTTTTATTAATTTTTTTTTATTTCTTTGTTGAAAGTTTGAAAAATTAAAATGAAACAAAAAAAGGAAAGAAAAGAACTTATATCAATGAATATAAAATAAAATAAAATAAAATAAAATAAAAGAAAAGAAAAGAAAAGAAAAGAATTATTCATGAAAAGATTTATTATAAAGAAAGTTTTTTTTTGTTATTGTTTTTTTTTTTAAAAAGGTAAAACGAAGTAAAATATTAAATATTTAAAATACAACTAAGAGCTAATATAAAAAATAATAAATGCAAATTAATACTTTTTTTTTTATTTTTCAAACTAATCATGTTAACTTATTATTAACTTAACATTCTTATTCCTTTTTATTATTTAAAATTTTCATTTTTATTTCTAATAATGTATTATTCAAATATTAATTATTTATTATTTATTAATAAATACTCTTTTTATTCTTTTTATTATTTAATATTTATATATTTATATTTTTAATATTTAATTATTTATTATTTAATATTTAATATTTATTAATAAATACTCTTTTTACTATTTTTTATTATTTATAATTTATTATTTATTATTTATTATTTATTATTCAATTATTTATTATTTATTATTTATTATTTATTATTTATTATTTATTATTTATTATTTATTATTTATTATTTATTATTTATTATTTATTATTTATTATTTATTATTTATTTATTATTTATTATTTATTATTTATTATTTATTATTAATTATTAATTATTAATTATTAATTATTATTTATTATTTATTATTTATTATTTATTATTTATTATTTATTAATTATTAATTATTAATTATTATTATTCAATTATTTAAAATTTATTTATTATTAATTATTAATTATTATTTAACATTTAATATTTAATATTTTATAATTTTTTTTTATTATTAAAATTTTTTTTAATTAAATTATAAAATTAATTATTAATTTTTATTTCATTAATTTATATTTAAATTAAATTATATTATGTTCATAATATATTTCATAATATATTATTTTAAATTGTCAATAATTTAAAAAAATTAATTTAAAAAAAATTTTATTTGCAAAGTAAATAAAAAAAAATTATTTATTTATTTAATTATTTATTGTATTTATTAATATATTTATCTTAATATTATTTAATTTATTCACTTATTTATATTTATATATTAATACTTTTTTAAACAATCCATAAACGTTTAATCTTTTTTTCTTTTTTTAACATTTTTTTTCATAAATATATATATATTTATATTTATTTTATTTTTATTTTATTTATTTATAAAAAAATAAAAAAAGAAAAAGTTCACTTTGTTCTTTAATAAAACAATAATATTAATAATAAAAAAAAAAAAAAAAAAAAAAGAGAAAACTTAAAGATTATATTTTAAATTCCTTTTTTTTTTTTTTTTTTTTTTTTTTAAATTAAAAATTAATTTTATAAATATTATATAATTTATTAATATAACCCTTATATATCATTTAATAAAAAAAAAAAAAAAAAAAGCGATATATATATATATATATATTTATTCGTAATACGCTCTCCACAAACATCAAATTAAAATTTTTTGCGTTTTATTGAAATCAAATCAGTAATACTATTTCTTTATTACAAAAAGGTAAAAAAAAATAAAAACATTTAAAATGCAGAAAACATATATATATTATATAAAATTATTTTATTATATGTAACTTTTAAAAGTTAAATAGATCTTTCATAATATAATATTAATTTAAAATTTCAAATTAATATTTTTTATTTTAATATATATTATTATTTCTATAATTATAATTGTAAAAACCTATTAAAAATATATAAAATACATAAAACAATAACAAAATTACATTTATCATCAAATTTTCAAACAAAATAATTGATAAACTTTATACAATATAAAATATATAATGAAATAAAAATTAAAAAATATTTTGAATAAAAAAAAAAAAAACTATTAAATTTTAATTATATATAATTATAAAATAACAGAAAACCTAAATATTTATTATTTTATAAACACTACTATATTTTATATTTATTTTAATTTAATTTAATAATTATATATTCTTTTTCAAGGTTAGTGTATATAATTTTTATATGTATTTAAAATGATTTTTTTTATATTTTAAAAATTATACTATTATAGTAGAGAAGTTAATATATATATTTATAAATAATAAAATGATAATAAAGTTAAAAAAATACTTGAACAATAATATGATAATCAAACAAACAAACAAATAAAATAGTATTTTACTTAATTATTTATATAAAAAATATATATACATATAAAGTATATAATATTGTATTATCATTATTAATATCATTGTTGTTAACGTTAGTTTTAAAAATAAGTAAATAGATTAATATGATCATAAATAGTATAAATTAAAATGTTTTTTTTCTTTGTATTAATGTATTACTATTTATAAATATATAAAGATTTGGGGTTAATATTATTAAAATAGTTTAGAATATATAATTGTATATATATTGTTTTAGTATTGTTCAATAATATCTTATTTTTATAATTAATTATTAATATATATAGATGTCTGATAAGAAGTTTAGTCCATTTGAAGTTAGTTGGTTATTTGTTCAAGAATATTATACCATCATGAACAATAGTCCAGAAAAACTTCATCAATTTTATAATAAAGATTCATACTATTGTAATGGTAGCGAAGGTGAAAGTTCAAAAATATATCATGGACAATCTGTAAGTGTTTAATTTTTATATACAATATTTTTTATATTTTACAGATAAATATAATAAATATATATTATATTATATTATATTGTTATCTGTATTAATTTTTTTATTTAGAATAAATTGATATTTAAATAAAGATATCATTTTAAAAAATTAAATATTCATATTAATATTTATTATTATATATTTTAAAGGAAATTAATAAAAGAATTAAGGAACTTGAATATGAAGATTGTAAAGTTTTAGTCTCAAATGTTGATAGTCAAGTTTCTAGTAATGATGGTATCATTATTCAAGTTTTAGGTGAAATGTCTAATAAGGGTGGTGCGTCTCACAAATTTGCTCAAACCTTCTTCTTAGCTAAGCAACCAAATGGTTATTTTGTTCTTAACGATATTATTCGATTCTTAAAGGAAGATATTGAAAACGAATATGAAGATTTTGATGCTCCAAATGAAAATTATGCTACCCAAGAACAATATATGGATAATCAAGCAAATACCATGATGACTGAAGAGATCATTGAACAAATGAATGAATCTTTAGTTATTGAAAATGAAGCTGGTTTAGAAGAAAAGGAAAACTTAGAAACAATGGAAACTAAACCAATTATTGAGGAAAAGAAGGTTGAAACAGAAGTAGTTGAAGAACAAGTTGAGGTTCCAGCTACTACCACTACTACTAACGTTACTACTGAATTAAATACTACTACAGAAACAGATGGTACCCCTGTTACTAGTGAAGCTAATACTACTGATAATGCTACAAGTACTACTCAAGCTCCATCTACCAATGAAACAACTACTACTGCTGATGTCACTAACTCAACTACTACAACTATTAATACTGCTGCGACTGATCCAACTAATGAATTAACTGAATCTGCTACTGAAAATGAAACAAAGAGAACTAATCAGGTTAAATCTTTTGCTACAGTTACTGCTTTTAATACTTCTAATAATAGTCATGCTACAACTACTCATTATAAGGAAGTTTCAAAGGTTGAAAGTAAATCATTACCAAATGCTAGTAAAACTACTCAAGGTCGTGGTGTTCGTCAAGATCAAAAGATCAACTTTGAAAGAGAAATCTTTATAAAGGATGTTAATGATAATATTTCTAGAGATAAATTAAAGGAAGCTTTTTCAAAGTTTGGTGAAGTTAAAAATATTGATGTTTTCTACAATAGAGTAAGTTTTTTTTTTTTTTTTTTTTTAGTTTTATCTTATATTTATATATTGTAGTATATTTATAAATTAACAAAAGAAATAATAATAATTTTAAAAAGTAGAAAAAAAATAATTTTTTTTGAACAATTTTTAATATTTAATAAAAATTATTTTATAATTACAATATTTTATATATGAATAAAAAAAAAAAAAAGTAAGAAATAATGTATATAAAAAATATTAATCGAATTGTTTGTTTTTAATTAAATGTATATAGCATAATGGTTTTGTTGAATTTGCTACTGTTGAATCAGTAAAGAAGGCAATTGCTGCTAAAAGTGTGATGATTGATGGTCATAAGGTTTTAGCAGAAGAAAAACACAAGAGAAAAGGATTTAATAATTCATATAGTAGCCGTAATAGAAATGAATATAGAGATTCTAGATACCAAAGTGGAAAAAATGGAAATTACATTAATAGAGGAAAGTCTATCAGATCTAAATAAATAAGTTAAATAGATAAATAAATAAATAATAATAATAATAAAAAAAAAAAAAAAAAAAAAAGAAAAAAGAAAAAAAGAAAAAATTACCTGTAGAATGAACAAAATCAACATTTCCTCATATATATATAATAACATATTTTAACATTAGCATATTAACATCATTTTTTTTTATATTTTTGTAGTAAATATTAATAATTATATAATAAAAATTATAATAGCAATTATTTAAAAAAAAAAAAAAAAAAAAAAAAAAAAAAAGATAACAGAAATTAAAATTGTAATTTTATGTTTTCTTTCTTTTTCTTTTATTTGATATTAATTTTTTTTTTTTTTTTTTTTTTTTTTTTTTACCATCATTTTATATAAAAATATTGTTGATATTATTTATAATTTAAATAAAAATAAACAATTACTTATATAATTGAAATAGTTGAAAGAATAAATATGTAAAATTTTTTTTTTAAACTATCAAAAATTAAAAAAAAAAGAAAAAAATTAAAAAAATTTAAAAAAAAAAAAAAAAAGAAAGAAAATATTTATAAATTTTAAGAATAATATTTTCTGTAGTATTTAAAATTTTAAAAGTAGAAAAAAAAAAAAATTTTTTTTTTAATTATTTATTTTAATTAAAGTGTGTTTCTTTTATTTTTATTATTATTATTATTATTTTTTTTTTTTTTTTTAATTGATTTGTAAATAATTCTTCTCAGGAGTGTCTACTATAGGGGTATAACTGAGAGAAGCATCATCATCATCTTTAATTCTCATAGATATCTGAGGGTGATGATTAAGAAAAAAAAAAAAAAAAAAAAAAAAAAACCAAACGCCATGAATGCTTTTTTTTTCTAGTATTATTGCTTATTGTGTAGTGGTTTGAAATTGAAATTGAAATTATTTTTATCAAAGTTATTTAATTAATTTTTTTTTTTTTTTTTTTATTTTCTATTTTTTATTCATTAAGTAATAGTATATCTATCAGATGGTTATAATAATCCTAAGAAAAACTTTCAAATGATCTAAACATACTTGTTATACTTTGGATATAAATTTATGGTCTCATAATTATTTTATTTTTTTTTTTTTTTTAGCAAGTAATCTTGAAATTCAAATTTGATGAAACATCAGCAGATGATATGATGTGGACTGTTTTTCCAGGTCCATGGAGGGTTGATGGAAAAGGAATAACCTATATCAGGTGTACTAATTACAGCTTTCTGTGATTCTGATGATAATCGATGGTTATCCTTTCTAAAGTGGCTTCTAGTACGAAGAGTGAAAACTGGAATACTGGAAGACTGTAGAAAGTGAACCTGATGTTTTATATTGTTTTAAACTGGATATGTAGTAACATTGGAGTTGTATAATTAATAATATCATGTAGTTTCTACATATTATCATTTATCATTGTAATGAATCTATTGTATTTTTTACTTTAGCATTATTTTGTATATGTATTTTTCTATAGTATTATTTATACTTTCATGTAGCTATTGTAAAATGGAAATGTAGGAGATTGATTCACTCCAAAGCTTGTGTTTAAGACATTATTTAACGGATGGGAATCTTTTTTATAGTCTTTCTCTACTAATATTTTTTCTTTTTAAATATACTTTTAGCTAATTTATGATTATTCAACAGAAAATTTTTAACATCTTAAAGCACTTTATTAATTGAAAGAATTACAATCATTCAAAAGATAAAAAGAAACAATTATTCATTTTAACAGTATATACAAGTAATTTTGTATCAATAAATTACTAACCCTTGAGTAAATTTATAAATATTATATCAGTTATACAGGATAAAATCAATTATTTACAAAATCTAAAATCTATTAAATCATCAAGAACAATTTTATATTTCAAGCTTTCAAATATTCAACACCAATATTTTTTTTTTTACTATTTAAAGGGAATTTACTTTCTCTTTTATTTTTTAATTTATTTTATTATATATATATATATATAAAAAAAAAAAAAAATTTTTTTTATCTATTTTTTTTTTATTATTTTTATTATTTTTATTTTATTCTTCTTTTATTTTATTTTTTAGGCTTTCTTGATATGGATAATACTTCTTCAAATTCAGCAACTATACCTGTTTTGCGACGTGGTCTTCGAAGATACGATATTCAGAATAAAGATTTCATTCTTATCTTTATTCATGATCTTCAATCATGGTCTGTTAGTAAACTTTGGGAATTTCTTAGTAAACGTATTTCCAATTGCAATGAAATAGTTCATGGAATTATAAAAACACACACACCTAATATGGAAAATTACTTCATTTTAAGGATAAACTATGATAAACCCACTTATTACCTAAATATTTTATTTCTTCTTACCCATTGCCTTCCAATCAATAAAATTAATTGGATCCAAACCGACAAAATCAGAACTTTCAGTGAAGTTAAGAAATTTAACAACAAATTTTCTTCTTTTGAAACTAAATCAATGGCTAAAGATTTTCTTTATAGTAATATTTATTCACCGTCTACTCAGTTCTTTAATCTTTGTGTCAGTTAGAATATTAATGGATGGAATGATGAAAAACGTGATGGTATTAGATACTTTAATGAAATTTTTAAACCCATCTGTATTTGCTTTCAAGAGGTCGGTAATAGCCATAGCCAATACCTTAATGTACATTCAAATAATTACCCATTTCTTTGTCACTATAATACAATTTTACGTAAAGCTGATCCAAATATACCCGGTATGAGAGGTCTTAGTATAAGTGTACATCGTTCATGTTCATTTTCTCCTGATCCCTTTGAATATAAGTATATCATTTCTGTCAACATTACTTCTTTTTGGGGAATTAAATGCACTATTGGTAATATTTATGTTCCTATGGTCACTCATAAGGAAGAAAGAAAGAATGCCTTTTCAGAAATTACTAATTGGATAAAGAAACATACTAATACACCTTCTATTCTTGTAGGTGACTTTAATATGTCTAAATCCCAATTAGATAGTTTACTTAATAAATCATCTTATCAATGGTTCACTAAATACTTATCAGGTCTCGATTTCACATGGGCTCGGGATGGTAGATCGTCTTGTATTGATCATGTTTTATTTAATTGTAAAATGAAGGAATACATTAATAAGGTATCTGTTTGTAGTACATTCAATGATATATCTGACCACTTCCCTCTTATCCTTTCCTGTAAGAAAGATGACTCAGAAGGTTTTCGTTCTCCTACTCCTTCTAGAAGATTCAAGTGGTCCCAACGCATGTGTAATGAAAAGCATAATGAAATATTCTCAAGTAACTACTTCTCAATTCTTCTTAATGAATTTGATGATAATAAAGAATTAAGTTCTAATGAAATGGTCAATAAATTTATAGAAACAGCTAATAAAGTTGGTGATAAAGTTCATGCTAGAGTTCCTTGTGATCTTAAAGGATCAGCTTTCCACTGCCCTTATTATATCAAGAAACTTTCTCATGAAAAGCATGTTGCATTTAATGAAATCAAAAATTTTTCTTTAGGTTCTAATCTTGAAAACCTTGATGAATTTTTAAATTTGCTTCGTGAGTATAAAAATATATGTGGTAAAGTCAGGTCAATTAAGTTTTCTATTAAATCAAAACAATTTCATCAGTCAATAGAATCTGCATGTAATGATTTTAGTAATAAAAATGCTAGGAGTGCTTGGTTAAAATTAAAGAAGCTATCTCGCCCTATGTACTCTAATTCTATTTCGTCAAGTGTTTTAAAGGACAAGCAGGGTAACTTTTTATTTTCTCATTCGGATCAATTAAATCGATTTGCTGAACATTACAGTGAACTAGCTTCTGATGTTACTCAACACAGTTTGGATAATGAATACTGGGTAAGTTTATTTGGAACTAATCCTAATAATAATCTTACTTGGGATATTAATGATTCTATTACTATGAAAGAAATTCAAAACACTGTGCTTGAAATGAAAAATAATAAAGCTCCTGGACCCGATGGTATTCCGATTGAATTTTTTAAAGCCTTCTTTAGTAAATCTGATTTATCCGATAATCAAGATGATTCTTCAGATGATCACTACTCTAACTGTGCTAAATGTTTACTTTCATTGTTTAACAAAATCTGGGATGGTGATTTCCCTGAAGAGTGGAATTCGGCTTCTATAATATCAATTCCAAAAAAAGGAGATCTTTCGGATTGTAATAATTATCGTGGTATTTCTCTTATTAATGTTGGCTTAAAAATTATTTCAAAGATTGTTACTAATAGAATTGCTAAATATGCCCTTGAACATAAATTTGTTAGACCTGAACAATTTGGATTTAGAAATAAAGAAGAATGCATAAGTTTGTATATTTCAATTAGAGAGATATGTCAAAGAAGAAAATTTAAAGGAAATTTTACTTATCTTGCTTTTCTCGATCTTAAAAAAGCCTATGATTCAGTTCCTATCTTTAATATTTTGACCAAATTATATAACTTAGGAATTAGAGATAAATGTCATCTGTTTTTAAAGAATCTTTATCTATCCTCTAAAGCTCGTGCTTTTTTTAATGGTAATCTCTCAGAAGAATTTTCGATTAATCGTGGTGTTAGACAAGGATGCCCTCTATCTCCTATTTTATTCAATTTGTTCATTAATGATATACTGGATAATTGTGATAAGTATGGTGTATATTTAGATTCTCAATATTGTTGTGGTGGACTTTTTGCGGATGATATTGTTTTAATTGCTCCATCTAAACAAGCTCTTAAGAAAATTTTGAATAAAGTTCATGAATGGGCTATTAAAAATGAAATGACTTTTGGAATTAATAAGTGTGCTACTCTTGTTGTAAAACCGATTAACTTTGTTAAACCGATAAATTATGAAGATCCATTTTTATTTATTGGTAGTAAAAAATTACCTAAAACTGACAACTATACCTATCTTGGTATTCCTTTTGATGAATCTTTATCACTGAAACCTATACAATCCAAATTAAACAGTAATTTAAATGTAAAGTTAAATTTGTACTTTCGATTTCTTATTAATAAATCTGTTCCTCTCCCATTGAAGAAATATGTTTTAATTTCGTTTATTCTTAGTCTTGTTATATATTATGCTCCTCTCTTTGGTTCAAATAAGAGCAGATGTTCTAAAGCTCAAAAAATTATTAATAGAGGACTTTATTGGAGTTACGGATTTAAATCTCGCAATTCTTCTGTTAGTCTCTATAATATTACTCGTGAATTGAGAATACCTCCTCTTTCAGCTGTCTGTGCTATATCTCAATTACGATGCTTTAGAAAATGGAAAAACTCATCATGTATTATTAATCATCTCACTAATAATATTCCTACTATGTCACATTACTCATGGACTAAAGAATCAAGGACTTTGGATAAGAAATTAAATGGTAAGAAAACAAGTGAAATAAAAAAGTTTTATTGGGAAAGAGATGTCTTCAAACCCTCAAAAGCTAAAAAAGCAATTATTTACAAGGAGAATGATTTTGGATTTATTTCAGAAATCAGAAACTTAACATTTCAATATCCTAAGTATCAGTTGGGATTCTTTTGGATTTCTCGAATTAGATGTGGTTTTAAATTCGACATTAGTATTTCCATTAAAAGAAAAATCGTCTCAGAAGATTGCCCTAAATGTTGCCCTTGTTGTGGTGTTAGTGTACCTAGCTTTTCTCACTGGATCTTTACCTGTAAAGAATTGGAATATTACAGAAATAAATCTTTACCTTTTCTAGATGATCTCTTTTTGAAGTTTGCATTGATAATTGAACAAAAATCCTTGGATGTTTCTTTTGATTCAGAAAAGGATTATGATAATAATATTTATTATTATATATTGAGTGCACTTCTTGGTGGGCGTTCAATATATTCAAAAATTAAAGTTAATGATGGGGAACAAAGACAATTAGTTGACAATATTTTTAAACAAAGTTCAACTTCGTCAACTGTTCCGTATTTTGTGGGGATTGCGGAGTTTCTAACAAACGTAATACCATTAATTTGTCGATCTTTTAGTTTGATGATGAAATGGTATTCCGTTGAATCTACCGTTACCAAGAGTGTCGACGTCGAAATGATAAGGCATGGATTTTCACCTCCAGATACAAATTCGATTGATAACACTAATACTGAAATTATTACTCGCAATAATGGACGTGGTGTTATTATCGAGGAATGGGAAAAGTTAGAGGCTATTGATTCTAACGCACTTTTATAATTTTATAATAAATAATATTTTATTTCATGTATTTTATTATTTTTTTTATTTCTTTAAAATCATGTAATTTTATTATTATTATATATTAAATAAAGTTATTCTCTAAGTCTAAAAAAAAAAAAAAAAAAAAAAAAAGCAGATGATATGGTTAAAGAATATATTAATACTTCAATCTTAAGCTAAATTATAAATATCCTGAATTTAGCATTGGCTTCAGATGGGTACTTCGGGCCAGATGTAGATATAAATTCGATGCTCGTGTTGCCAAAGCCGTCAAAATGATTGAAGAAGACTGTCCTGAAAGGTGTCCTTGTTGTTATAGAAAAAATAGTAATCCTCGATTGGAATATTAGTTTTCTAAATGCTATCTTTTCCGTGAATTTCGAATGAAATATTTTAAGGATATTGAAATTATTTATGAAATATTTTATATTATTTCTAAATATTGTCCAATATCTAATAGTAATGTAGACACAGTTATCACAGATATGAATAATATAGAATTAAGTTCTGATTCTGATAACGAAGGGTATAATATTAATAATATTAACAATAGAAATAATATTGTTAATAATAGTAGAAAATAGTGATAAGTGAAAATAGGAATATTAATATTAGTGATATTGAAAATTATAATATCGTTACTTCTAATTTAGTGAATAGTTCAATTGGTGAAAATCGTGGTAATTTAAGTAATTTTTGAAAGAGTGTGTAAATACATATGTGACGTGGTACCGATTATATAACTTCCTTCTTGGTGGAAGGGATGCAATCATAATAGATTTAAATTATAAAAAGGAATGGGATATTTTGTTTAAGAACCAAATCATTTTTGGTGATTATTCAAAAAACGCCTTTCTTGGTGCAATCTGCGGCTCTCTTTACAGAAATTATGCCTCGGTCTAGTACTCGGCAATTACTATTCCGAAAGTATAAACGCAAACTAACCAGGAGTGTCAACGCTGAAAATGCAGTAAGACAGGTTAGCAGGGGCCAATGCCTCTGAAGGAGAAGACCATAATTTCTTTCAGATAGACAATTCAAACCCTAATCCATAAGGAGGTGAGGTTCGTTGTATATGAACTTTTTTCTGAATTTATTTATACACTTATTTTTGATTACTACTTTTTATTTCATGTTACTATTTCATTTATTATTATGTTCAAATTGGACAAATAATATTTATTTATTTTATTAATTCTGTGTTTTTTTATTTTTTAATTAAAATTAAAAGTATTCATGTATTTTATATAAGAATAATTAAATAAAGATTAAAGTTCGCAATAATTGCGCCTAACAAAAAAAAAAAAAAAAATGCAAAGCTTTCGTGAAAGCTTAAAAAAGCTCCTTAACATTCCAATCGTTTATTAAGCAAATAAAGCAAATAATGTTAAAATTAGTTAACTTCTTTTTTTTTTTTTTTTTTTTTTTTATAAACAAATACTATAGTCAGTGTTGGCGTGGTCTTAAGAAAATCTCTAAACCTGCCTATTCAAACTTTTCCTCTTCATCTTGTTAAGTCTAAATCCCATCTGGATCTATTTGATCCCAATGATCAACTTAAACGTTGGGCTAAACGTTACAAGAACTTAGTGTCTGATTCTACTGGTCACAACTTAAACCAGGACTATTGAGCAAATGTTTTCCCGTAATAATTCTGGTAATCCAAATACCTGGAATATAAATGATCCTATTTCACTCTCTAATGATGATGATAAGAAATATAGTACTTTCTAGGAAGCGTAACAAAGTTCCTTGGGACCTAGATGGTATTCCTATTGAATTTTATAAAGTTTTCTTTTGTAATCATGATCTCGAAGAAAGTCTTTCCTTCTGCTGGTAAAATTCATTGAGATTATTTTTAACAAAATTTGGAAAGGTTCTTTTCCTAATGAATGAAACTCTACATCTATTGTTTCTATTCCAAAGGAAAGGTGATCTTTCTAATTGTAATAATGATAGAGGGATTTCTCATATTAATGTCGGTCTTAAAAATTCTAACAAAAATAGTCACAGATAGAATCTCTAAATTTACTTAATGAACATAATTTTATTAAACATGAATAATTTGGTTTTTTTTCGAAATCATGAAGAATGCATCAGTCTTTACATTTCTATTTAGAGAAATGTGTCAAAAAAGAAAAAATTTAAAGAGTCAATTGATATATGTAGCTTTTTTTGATTGGTAAAAAAGTCAATGACTCTGTTTCTATTTTCAACATTCTTACAAAAATCTTTCACCTTGGTATTCGTGACAAATGCTTTTGATTTTCATTTTTGAGCTCTATCTTACTTCTGAAGCTAGAGGAGCTCATTACCTTGATATGATATCAAATGAATTTTCCTATTCATTGTGGTGTTAAACGAGGCTCTCCATTATCACTAATTTTGCTTAATTTTATTCATTAATGATATTTTTAAATAATTGTGATAAAAATGGTGTTAGTATTGTAATAAAAAAAAATGTTGTAGTAGTCTTTTTTCGCTGATGATATTGTTTTTATAGTCCCAAGTGAAAGAAAAATGAAGGCCCTACTTTGTCATGTTTTTTTTTTTTTTTTTTTATTTTGTTGGGCTAATAAAAATGAAATGTCCTTTGATATCAAGGTCCATTTGAGGATCATTATCAGGAATCATTTAGTATTAAGAAAGGTATTCGTCCTTAAGGTTGACCCCTCTCCCTCTTACCAATTTTGCTTTTAACTTTTTACATTAATGACATAACATTCTTTTTTTTTTTTTAATAATAAATAGGATTTATGATATATGGAATCTCGATTGGGGATAAAATGCTGTTGTGGTTGTGGGAGGTCTGTTCTGTCTCTCTTTGTAGATGACATTGCTGTTATTATTATTGTGCTCCAATAAGATCTCAACTTAAGAAATTAATAAAATTTTTCAGTAGATTAGATGGGCTAAGAACAAATGAAATGCCATTTGATATGCAATATCAATAAATACGCCAGTTTAGTAGTACGAATGGGGATATTTTACAAATATCTTAATAATGGTCACCCTACCCTTTTATCTTTCAAGACAAGAATTTAACCTAAAAATGAAAATGAAATGCTCTACCTACCTATGTGTACCTTTTTACAAATGATTTTTTTCCCTTTTAATTGAGTGATTTTTTTTTTTTTTAAAAAAAAAAAAAAAATTTTTCACAATCACCAAGAGAGTCAACGTCTAACCGATATAGCATGAGGAAGAACCTCTATTACTAAGTCCTCTTAAAGTATATCTTATCATAAAATAGTATATATTATAACAGTTCTTTTTTTACACAACAACGACAACGACAATGAAATCTACATGAAATTGAATCTTCTAATAATATTTCTCTTGAGCTGATGGAGCGTTTAGTGGTCTCTACACTATCTATTTTGTAGATGTTAACTTTATTCTTGGTTTTTATTTTATTAAATAAATATTTTATTATTTTTTATCTTTTTTTTTTTAGTAGAAATGATTTCTATTTAGATCATAATACCATAATAACTTTTTAAATTCTCAACTTCATTATATTTTCATTGTATTGTATTTACATTTAACTTTATTATTTTTTAATAGATACATTTTTTTTATATAATATTTTCTTTTTTATTTTTGATATATTTATAAGGTATTTTTACCTTTAAATACATAAAATATATTAATTAATATTAATATTATAATTTTTTTTTATAATTAATAAATAATACAATAGAAATGTATTCTTTTCCTTGTCTAAAAAAAAAAAAAAACATCGCTTGATGGATTTACTACGACACCTCCTGGTAAGAAAATTAAAATGGTCTAGTCAAAATTCGCATAATTTGTAAGGGAAAAAAAACAGGAAGCCATTTTTATCTCATTTGAAATTTAATATTATTGGAAAACTAATTGTAGCTACAAAATTCAAAATTAATCAAAAAAGATTATATTAAAAAAAAAATTAATAAAAATAATGACAAAAGATGGATATTGGATATAGGCTCCCTCTAATATAGAGTATCAATTAAAAATTGAGAAAAAAAAACTAAAAGATAAGGGAAAAAAAAAACTCTATAAAAAAATTAATAAAACTAAGGATAAAAGATGGATATTAGATATGGGATTCCTCTAGTATAAGGGTATCAATTAAAAGTTGAACAAAAAAAAAGGACCAGATATATCTATTTGAAGTAAAAATCAAGTTGCAAGATTTTTTTTTTTTTTTTTTTGGAATTCAACATAACCGAGGTTGGCTGATTTAAATACAGAAGGTAGATATATTCAAAATATCCAAAATATTATTAAAAAAATATTAAAAAAAAAAAAAAAAGCGGGGTACACGGGGACTATTCAATCTCTTCAATCCATAATAATGGAAAGAAAAAAAAAGCTTTATTATGATGCCATATATATAAATATATATATTTTTTTGCTGGTGATGAAGTGAAAAAAAAAATTCACTTCAGGATAATATTTTCGTATTAGGAAGTCATTCAATATCATGGAAACCCATTACTCAAAAAAAAAAAAAAAAAAAAAAAAAATAATAATAATAATAATAATAGCTATAGCTATCAACTACAGAAACCAAATACTCCAAAGTTTTAATATAATCCTCATTTTGGATAAAAATAGGATTATATTAAATCATAAACTTTTTAAAATAAATATATTAATATTTTTTAAAATATCATTTTAATAATCTTAAACATTGATAATACTAAATATTATCCCCCCAAAAAATTAAATAATCATATAAAAAAAAAAAATAATAGACATAATTTATTTGTTTATTCAATAGTGTTTTTTTTTTTTTTTATCTATTTTATTTATTTTAATTTTATTTTTTTTATTATTATTTTTTTGTAATTCTATTATTTATCAATTTATATACTTATTTATTATTTATCTATTTATAAAACTACATTATATTTTATTTTTATTATTTTATTATTTATTTTTTATATTTTTTTTCTATTTATAAATCTACTTTATATTTTATTTTTATTATTTTGTTATTTATTATTTCTTTTATATGTATTTAAAAATTTACTTTTTATTTTATTTTATTTAATATTTTTTTGATACTTTTTTTCTATTTGTATTTGTATTTCTATTTTTATTTCTATTTTTTTTTTATTTTATTTTAGAATTTTCATTCTATTATATTAGCTTTTATATATTTATTTTTTATTTATATCTAAAATATTAATTTTTTTTTCTTTTTACTTTTTTAATGAATTTTCTTAGTTGTTAATTTTATTTTATGGTTTTTTTTTAAAATAAAAAAAAAGATCATTAATTATGTAAATTTATGAATTTACTTTTTTCTTTTTTTGAATTTTTTTCTATTTTATTTTTAATTAAATTACTTTTATTATTTCTTGTTTTAATTACTAAAGAAAAAAATTTTTTTTCAAAATATATCCCTTTAAAATTTAACTTACGAACGAATTATATTCATGAGCCATTCGTTATACTTTTCATTATCATCTCTAACACCATCCGTAATGGTAGAATGACCTAAACCTTCTTCATAAATGTATTCTAAAGAACATTGACTGATACGGAGAAGTTCAGTCATTAATTGTTTGGAAGAAGATTCTGGAATAACAGCATCGTCCGATGTGTAAAAGAAAACAAGCTTTTCAACATTAAATTTATTACTAATGGAGTTCTTTTTCAATTTTTTAAGAATAGCCACTGGAGAAATGCTCTCATCCATAATGTACTTCACCATTAATTGTTGAAGTAAAAGTTGTTGTTCTATATCTTGAGCCACAGGAGACATACCGCCTAAACTTTTCAAATTGTAAGCAATGAACTCTTGATCAAAAGCATATGGACCGTTTAATAAAATAATCTTTTTAAGGGCAGGTAAACTTTTAAGAGGGATACCTTTATTTTTAAGATGAAGAGTTGACTTAATGAGAGTTAAAGCTGTAAGATGAGCACCAGAAGAGTGACCACAGACATATATCTTCTTTTTGTCACCACCATACTTTGAAATATTCTTGTATGTCCAATTAATAGCTTTATAGACGTCATCCACCATATCCTCAACACAACCATTTGGGAATAAGACGTAATTTGGAATGACAGCAACATAATCTTCACTTTGAAGAAGGGAACCAATCTTAGTTTGACCTATCTTATCACCATTAGTCCATGCACTACCATAAATATAAATGACAACTTTCTTTTTATTTTTTGTATCATTTTTATCATAGTAAACATCTAATAATCTTTTACCATTAAATTTAATATTTTTCTTAATATTAGTTTCCTTTTCATAGTTTGCTAAATCTCTATCAGAGATAGTAACATTGAAAGCATTAATACCAAAAACAAATATTAAAGTATATAATAAAGTAATTAAAATGAATGTTTTCATTTTTTTTTTTTTAAATAAAATTTAGTAAAATATTTTTTATTTTTATTAAATATTTATTTTATAATATTTTATTTTGTTGTTAAAAAAAATTTTTTTTTGTAACTTTTTGAATACTTATATATAAAATAAATAAATAAATAAATAAATAAATAAAGTTTAAAATTAATAATTAAATTGTATTAATTAATAAATAGATGTTATAATCGTTATAATCATAAAAGAAATAAAAGTGTATAAAAATTTATTATTTATTTATTTATTTGTTTATTTATTTATTTGTTTATTTATTTGTTTTTTTTATTATCATAAAAATTAATAAATCTTTATTGTTTAAAATTTGATCCACAGTCCCATATCATAAATTATAATCCTATTATAAATTAATCCTTTTATAAATTAATCCTTTTATAAATTAATTCTATTATAAATTAATCCATACAGAATTTAATATAAAGTATCACAAAAAATTATAAAAATTTATTTATTCAGACTTTTTATACATTTATTAATAATTAATTTATGAATTATTTATTATTTATTATTTATTAATAAATACTCTTTTTATTATTTATTATTTATTATTTATTAATAAATACTCTTTTTATTATTATTTATTATTTATTATTTATTATTTATTATTTATTGTTTATTGTTTATTATTTATTATTTATTATTTATTAATAAATACTCTTTTTATTATTTATTATTTATTAATAAATACATCTTTTTATCATTTATTTTTTTATTAGAATTATTTTTTATTATATGAAAATGAACAAATTTTTATAATATTTGTTAATATTATTAATATTACTATATAATATAATGAAATATATATTAAAAAAAAATGAAAAATAAGAAGAAATAGTAAATAAAATAAAATAAAATAAAATAAATAGTAGAATATGAATATAAAGTACAGATTGAATAAAATAAAATAAAATAAAATAAATTTATAAATGTTTTTGATATGTATTAAAAAAGTTCAAGAAATATTATCAAAAAAGTTTTAAAACCTTTCTGTAAAAATTTTTTTATCAAACTTTTTTATAAAACTTTATATTAAAATAAATGTTAATTATCCAATAAATTTAACTGAATTATGATAATTTTATTAAATAAATAAATAAATAAATAAAAAATAAATAAATAAATAAAAAAATAAATAAATAAATAAATAAATAGTATTTGTTGGTATAAAATATTAAAAAATAAAATTTAAAAAATTTCTCATGTTAAACGTTGCATAACACCTAAATAACAATATTACAAAATAATAATATAAACTTTATGTTTAACGTAAATTTTTTTTTTTTTTAGTAATTAAGCAATATATATTATATTCTCTAAGCTTTTTTATTTTATATATTAATAATAGAAAATTTATATTTTAAAGTATTAATATCTTTATTGAAATTTTCTTCTATTTAATGTAATTTTCTTAGAATTTTTATATTTAGTTAAATAAATACCAAACGAATATTTTATAAAATAGCTTGAAAAATACAATATTTGGAGGTTTAGTCAATTTTATAGTCATTAATATTTATCATTTTTTACTCTTTATTTTATTTTTACAGTTATTAAATTAAATATGAATGTATTAAAATAAATAGTAAATACACAAATTAATTTAATTCTCTATAATATAATTTTCTATTATTGATGATTTTTAAATAGTTAAATAAATACCAAACGAATATTTAATAAAATAGTTTGAAAAATACAATATTTGGAGGTTTAGTCAATTTTAGAGTCATTAATATTTATCATTTTTACTTTTTATTTTATTTTTACAGTTATTAAATTAAATATGAATGTATTAAAATAAATAGTATATACATAAATTAATTTAATCCTCTATAAAATACCATTCCGAGCCCATGTGATAAGATGATATATTAAGTAAAACTTTCTAATTGGAGATTATAATTGTTCCTCCCTTCTTTTGGCTTCAAATATCCTTTGAGTGTTTTCTTGGATCAATCATTCCTAATAAAACCATACTGGCTATCTTTTGCTTTCGGTTGTACTCTTATTTCACCAAGAATTCATCCTTATAATTAATTGGGAAGGTATCACACCTTTAACATTCAATATAACAATCTAGTGTCTGTTTCTCAGCAGGTAAGTCATAGAAAGCTTCCCTAATTAAAGGTCTTACTTGCTGCATTATCAGCAATTTTTTCGTTTCGTAAGTGAGCTGCAGAATCCTACTTAATATATTGAACTCAACGAGGTATTCATACCTTTCCTCAATCACGACTAAGCTTTAGCATCATCCCAGTCTTTACCTCCTCTAGAGTTCGCTCACTCTTAAACTCTTGTTGCAACCTATCCATTAATTTTTGTGGTTGCGGGTTATCATGTTGCTTAAATATCTCACTCATTTGATACCACTTTTTCACAGTTTCTTATAAGCGGTCTTTCCTGGTTAACACAAAATTTTTATTATAAAAAAAATTCATGTACTCTAATAGGATAAAAGGAGCATCATTGTCAGACTTAAAAATCTAATGATTGTTCTTTTTTCGGTGGCAATTATTATGAACTTTAATTATATTTATCTATTCATTCATTGATTGGATGAATATTTTTTGATTTTTAAAAAAAGTAGTATTAATAAAAAAATAAATATTATATGTCCAATTAAATCATAATAATATTTTAAATAGTAATGTAAAATAAAAGTAATATTTAAAATGAAGAGTAAAAATAAGTTAAGAAAAATATTCATATACAATGACGATATTAAGCAGGGTTACTTACAAGATAACTTTGCCCAAGATATTCTGGCCTCTAAGGACAAAACTATTATGGACAATTGGTTCCCTGAAGATGGGGTTATTTTAGAGAGGGAAGGGAAGGTATATGTCCCCCCTATATTTAAGGAAAACCATCATGAAATTTAAACCATAATGATGAAACTGCTGGTCATTTAGGTATCAAAAGAACCTACGAACTAATTCGCCGCTAGTATACCTGGCCAAACTTGAAAAAAGAAGTAGCTGATTATGTACAATCCTGTGAAATTTGTGCCAAAATGAAGAATAATCGATACAAATCCAGCTGAAACTGTCTCTGCATACCTACACAATATTTTTAAACTGCACGGATTACCACTAATTATTACCACCGCCCGCGGAGTCCAATTCACCAGCAAGTTCTGGAAGAAACATATTAATACTCCTTATATTCTTGTAGGTTACTTTAATATGTCTAAATCCCAATGCGATAGGAAGTATTTGGAGAGGAAAGATTCTACTAGACGCCTGTACTTAGAAAAAAAAAAGAAAGAAAACAACAACAATGGTAAATGAAGAGATTTTAGTGTGAGACCATGAATTAAACCTAATTATTTCAAGAACTCCCGCACAAGCCATAATAACCTGATCCCAAAGACGACACTCCTGATACAAGATCCTAGTAATTACCCCATAAAAGGTGTATTGTCGTAAAAAGAAGACAACGGGACCCTTTACGTGATTTACTACTATTCGAAAATACTCAGTAAGGCTGAGTTAAATTATTCGATTAATGAGAAAGAATTACTAGGCATTAAAGCTGCGTTTAGAGAATAGTGACACTTGCTTTAAAGTACGAAGCATAAGATCATCATTTCTAGCGATCACAGGAATTTATTGTTCGCTACTAAACCACAATTGCTAACTCCTTGGCAAATCAGGTGTCAAGAATTGTTTGCCACATACCGGTTTGGGATAGTTTATAGAACTTGGAAAATAAATGGTAAAGCTGATTCCTTCTCAATAATAGAGATTGAGAGGACAAAGGGTAAGAACTTTGATAAAGAATAGTCTGCTAACGCCTGACCAGATGGTAAGATTTAATGAAATTGACAGGGAAACCAGCTACTTAGCCATAGCTACTAACTTCGTGGATGATATCAAGCAGGCCTACCGATAAGATAAAATTGCTCAGGAAATAATTCAAGATTTAGCTGAAAGTAATAGAAACCAACTACAACCAGAAGCATTGACTAGAAGTAAATAGTCTTCTATTAAGGAAAAAAAAAAACTGAAGAGGTATGTATCCATGCTTTATTTAGGTAATTAATAATAAGATCGAATCACAACTTGGAATACACAGACCATTTGGGAATAGACAAAACGACAGACTTATATATACTGCTAATTATTAAAATTTTGGATAATTTAAATTTTGGATAATTATTATATATAAGTATTTAATTATATATATTATTTAATTTTTTTTTATTCATCACTATTCGAATTATAAAATAAAATTTTTCTATCTATTTTTTTTAATAAATTATATAATCATATTATCTTTTTTTACAAAATAATGAAAATATATATATTAAAAAACGAAAAATTAAAAGTTCATGAATAAAAAAAAATTATCATATATTAATAATAATTTAAAGTAACATTTTAAGTTTTTATTTGTGATATATGAATATATTATAAAATTGTATATATTCAATTTTTTTTATAATCTAGCATATATAAAAATTTATTTATAAAATTAAAGTACAAATTAATTAATTATATATAGAAACATCAGTTTATATTTGATTTCAATATAAATGTAATATCGGACTCCTCTATATTACTTATATTTTCTAAACTTGTTTTATAATGATAATTTATAATTCTTTGAGACATTATTGAAATGATTGAAGCTTTTCGATTATCTTCTGGTTTACCTGCTATAATATTTGCATGAGAATCATCACATAAATCCGCTATACTTACATTAGAGTCATTATTATTAATATTATTATTAATATTAATATTATTATTATTATTATTATTATCATTATTATTATTATTATCATTATTATTATTATTAATATTAATATTAAAATTATTATTATAATTAACATTAACATTAATATTATTATTATTGTTATTGTTATTGTTGAAGTTAATATTAAAATTATTATCTTGTCGATCAGCTATTTTTAAAAGATCATTAACTAGATCATCAACTGACTTCTCTTTATGCTTTTTTTTCATTAATCCCCAAATAATTCTAAATCCATATATTAAATTATAGTTGTTAGTTGCAAATGTAATATTTAAAATTTCCTTTATTACAAAATAAAAGGTATAATCATCAAACTTAATCAAGGATATTATTATAAATGTTAGAATTATTAAAGAATCAATATAAAATGCTATGTCCAAAAATCGTATATCATAATGCAAAATTTTAAGATTCCATTCAATAAATATTAAAAAAAATATTGTCAAAAAAATTAATATTTTATAAAAATAGATAAAACATATTATTATTCGCCCAAATAGATTTTTCATGTTACATATTTGATAGGTCTTTCCTTCATTAAATGTTTCTTTTTCCACTGTATATGGTGTTATAAACATAAGCCCCCATAATATTAAATCTAATGTCATAAAAAATAATAGAATATAGTATTTATGTGAATTAACCCATTTTGAAACTACATTATTTTCTTCAGGAAAACATACAATTAATTTATATAATATTGGTATTAAAAATAATGTAAAACTAAACGAAAGGATTAATACTTTAATATGGCATTTCATACATGTTACTTCACCAATTTCTACGAAAAATACAGATATCATTAAAATATATCCAAATATCATCAAAAACCAAAAATCATTAGGTAAAAATTTGAAAACTGATTTAAATTTATTAATATAAAGAAATATTAACGATCCTAAAAACAAAAATGAAAAAATTAATGTTACTACTAAAAGGATTACACCAATGTAGGAATCATGAATATTTAATTGTACTGAATAAACTTTTGTAATATTATCAACTTTTTTTAATGCATCTAATGCTGAGGTATTCCCATATAAAAATTCATAAATGTAAGTTTTAAATTTTTTAGCATAGGAAATATAATCATCAGTTTTTGAAGTTGGTCTTGCTATTAACTGAATATTTTTAAAAAAATCACAATCAACAATATCACATACCTCTTTTTCATTATATAATCTAGGTATTGGTGAAAAATAATTATTTTTTGCTATATAATTTCTTTGCATTTCAATAGAGGTTAAATATTTAAAAACTGTAATTGCTTCAGACCTTTTATCTAATGAGGAATACATACTAATTCCTAAATTATGACCTCCCACTGTTGTACCAGAAATACCTTTTTTATTTCCTGGTAATGGAGTAATAGAATAACCTTTCTCATATTCAGGTTGATGCCAAAATTTTAAAAATAAAAAATTTCCATCAGAAATTTTTTTTTTGGTAAAATCTTCATGTGAACTAAATATTAGATCTTTTCATTCATATTTACACACATATATATATATATTAATGTTAAATAAATAATTTAAGATTCGTATATATATATATATATATATTATTATATTATATTAATACCAGATGCAATTGTTTCTTTTATTTCTTTTATTTTTTCCAGTGCATTAACTGCTTCTTGACTCGTTATTTCAGGAAAAGGTGACTCAACAGAATTCCTGAAAGAATAAATAAATTCATATAATGAACAAATGCCTATTTCAAATGCTAAAATTATTATATATTTATATATTATTATGTAATAATTATTATTTATTGTTATCGATACAGTTATTATTATTATTAATTTAATTTAATTTTTTTTTTTTAATTTAATATTAATTAATTGCACTGATTTTTATTTTTTTAATAATTATTTCATGTAATATAATTTAAAATAACAAGTTTTAATGATATTCTATTTACTACTAAATAATCCATTATATGCAATGAATTCAGTGTTGTTTTTTTTTATTTCCTCATCTAAAATGAATTTTCCAGTATCTATTAATTCATCCCATGTTTTAGGTACTTCTTTATTATATTCATACAAATATTTTTGATTATAATATAAAACAGTAATATCTACTGTCAATGGCTTAATCAATATAATAATAATAAATAATTATTTATTAATATAATAATCCATGTAAAAAAAAGAAAAAAAAATATATATATATTATAGTAAAAATGTTGTACTGTATATAATATATAATGTAATTACAAGTCCAACTAATTTATTTTCATAAAAGCAAGTTTGAGATGCAACACCCTCCATATACATGTCAATATGATCTTTACTTAAAATATCATTTAAGTTTATTAAATGTGATCCAAATCTTTTGGAATAAATATTATCATAAAATATTAAGTCATATTTAGAAGATTTTCTTTGAAAAAGTGAATCTATTGAGGTTTCATAATCTCTGACAGTTGCTGTAGAATTTAACTCAGAAAATAAATTTAGTTGAAGTGTAATATTTAAATTATTTTCTTTGGCATATTCATTAAAATCATTAACACAAGGTGAATACAATAAATTTCCACCATTTTTAGAAAAGGCAAGTGCATTTATTACTACAGCATTGATAGTATCTATATCTAATATTGTATTTAAATATTATCATTGAATAATAAGAAGAAAAAATACTTTAATTAGTTAAAATAAATACTTTTTGAAAATTATTAATAATTTTTATCTATATAATGAAAAATTTTAATATTTAAATTTGTACATATATATATATAATAATATATAATTTTAAATATATTTATGTGTAGTTTCATCTTTTCATAAAATATTTTTCTTAAAATATATATATAAATATATATATTTTATGTAAAATTACGTATGAATGAATTTTACAGCTAATTATTTTATTTTATAATTGTTAAATAATAATTATTATTATTATTATTTTTTTTTTTCTTTTATTTTTTAAATAATTTTTATATAATCCAGCAAAATTTATTCAATATTAATACAATAAAAAAATTTTTTTTTTAAATATTTCATTTTATTATTAATTCTTGAAACAAAATTTTCAATTACTTAATTGTGTTAAAATATCAAATAATAAGATTTATTTTGCTCCTCTAATTTCAAATAAAACATAATAAAAATAATTAATTTTTAGTCTGTTCTATATTCAACCATTATATTTTAATTAATATATATATTATAATTTTATTTTTATTTTTTATTTTTATTTTTTATTTTTTTCTATTATTAAAATTTTCATATAAAAAAATAATGATTGATCTATTAAATTGAAATTAATAACTATAATTATTATTATTAAAAAAATTAATAATAAATTATTAAAATTAAAATATATTATTATTTTTTTAATAATAATAAAGATATAAAACTATAATTGCATTAGTATAAATAATATTAAAAAATCGATAAAATTAAATTCATTATTAGTTATGATTTAAATTTTTTTTTTTTATTGCTTATGAAATATAAATGAAAAAATCAATATAATAAGATATTATTAATAATTTGTCTTATACCTGAATTAAAATCATTTGTTGTTAAATTATTTTATCTTTTGTAATGATTGTTATATATTTTACATAATATTGTTTTGATAATTAAGGAAATCTTTTTTTTTTTTTGTATTATTTTTTATTTATAGATAAAATTATTAAATCGTAACATATATATTTATAAAGTTTTTTTTTTAATAAAATTTAAATTAGTTAATGAATACAACAATGAAACTAAAAAATCTTTAGAATTTTTCATATTTTTACACATTTAATTGATAATTATATATTAATACGAATTTTATTAATTTATTTTAAAGGATTATGAATTATGTCAATAAATATTTTATTAACTATCTTAATCAATTTATAATGATTTAAATAAAAAAGAATATAAATTAAAAATTTGCTTGTAATATCAATAATTTGTTTTGAATCAATAATAATAATAATTAAAAAAAAAAAAATTAATAAAGACAATTTATTTTTCAAAAAATACTTTTGAATAATAATTTGTAATGTACTTTAAATTTATTAATAAACACAAATATTAATTAAAATAATAATTTTCAATAAATGCCTTTATTAAAAAGAAATGTGTAACTACTTCAATATTCCCTGCTACTCTTAATGGAATCAAGCCTGGAATGACGAAAGTGGAAGCAATTAAAAATTGGGACCCTCCAACCGATGTGAGTAAACTAAGGTCTTTTCTAGGCATAGTGGGCTACTACCGTAAGTTTAAACCAAACTTATACAACTGCTCCTGAGGGGGGGGGGTATGAAACCAAGGGTGGTACACATCTGAAATAAAAAAAAAAAAATTCCTCACTAAAAATTTTATATTTACTATTTTATCTAGCCAAATACCTTATATATTTAGTTTATTAAATATATCAATATTTATAAAAACTATTTTGATATCAATTGAAAAATATATAATAAATATTTTTTTCATATACTAAAAATATTAGAATTTCTTTCATTTTAAATTTTAATTAAAATTTTGTTTCCTTTAAACAATTTTAATTATCATTAATTTTAATTTTATATAATATATTATTATAATATAGTAAATTAATATAAAAATGTTAAAACTAATAAAAAAAATTATATAAATTATAAACTTCCTTCTTTATACTTTTATTGTTTTTGTTGAATATTTTTATTATTTTTTTTTTTCTTTTTTAATTATTTTTTTTTATAAAATAATTTAGTTAAAAATTTTAAAAATGATTTTAAAAAATAAATTATTAGAATAAATTGTTTAATTATTCCATATATAAGTTGTTTAATTTTTCCATATAAAAATTATTTAATTTTTTAAATTATACTAACTAATTTCATATTAATTAAATTTTTACTATAAATATTTTAGTATTTTTCGTTTTTTAATGAACTATTTATGTATTAAAGTGTTACTTTTAATTACATGAATTATTTATATTCTACAAATTACATTTTAATTAAAACATAAAACATTACATAAAATTCTAGTAATTTAAGCCACTGATGTTACTTATTTACATAAGATATTAATCAAAAAAAAAAAAAAAAAATTAAATAAATTATAAAAAGTTAAACTTTATTCAAATTTTTTTATTAAAATTTTTGATAAAACCAAACTTCAGAAAGAATGCTAAAAAAAAATATAATAAGTTAAACTTTAATTTTAAACATTCCTCCTAAAGTTTGATTTTATCTAAATTTTACAAAGATAGATTCTTTGAATTTATTAAATAAATTTGTATTTAAATATATTGTGAAACCATTGGCTAAATTATTTTCAGATTTTATATAATTTAATTTTATTTTATTTTTTTTATATAAGTTCCCTTATATTATGATATTTTATGTCTATATTTCTATATGTCTGGATTTAGGATTTATTGTTTTGTTTTCACTATTAAATATTGCATCTTAATTGTCCACTTTCGGTGGTAGAAACAGAAACACAATGTTGTAATTTTGAATATCATGAGGTAGATCCTGTGTTCGTTTTAAAAATGAAACCAGTTGATCTATAATTATTTGTCATTAACAAATCTTTCGTGGCTGTAATATTTCCTGTCTTTTTAATTATATTTTTTTTTCTTTAAAATACAGAGTCAATGAGACTCTTGATATTTTAATATTTTTCTTTTTTAATAAACTTTTATTTTATTTATTAAAGATTTTTTTTTATTACACGAATTATTTTTAATTTTTAAGTTAACATTTTAACATTTTAATATAAATAAAGCACAAAACATTACATAAAATTCTAGTAAAACAAGCCACAAATCTTATTTATTTACTTAAAGTATTAATTAAAAAAATATATATAAAATAAACTATGTTTAACTTTATTTTTAACACTAATTTCATATTAATTAAAATTTTACTATAAATATAGTTTAAATTAACAAAAAACAAAATAATTAAGCATTTTATTTGATATTATATTTCAATAAATATAAAGAAAATAAAGAATATAAAAATATATATGTATATATATATAAAAAATATTAATATTTTTCTTATAAAAAAACAAATTAAATAAAATAAAAAAAAAGATTAACGTTTTAAACTTTCTCTATAAAGAAATTTCAATTGTAATTCATAAGACAAAATATTATTAGTAAATATAGTTAAAATAATTAATTTAAAATAAATATATTCTATTATTTTTGAAGATGGAAAAACAATTGGAAATTCCTGAATTTGTAACACCATGTTTACCAGGAATTCAACATGAATATTATGGAAACTATCACTTACAATATTCTAATATTACATCAAGTTTATTAATATTAACTAATGATTCTCTTTTTTCAGCAATAAAAACTGGAGATTTATCATTAGTTAAAAAATTTTTTCCTAAATTTAAGAATGTTATTAATCAGATAAGAACACCAAGTGGTTTATACCCTTTACATATTGCTTCAATTAAAGGACATTATGAAATTGTAAAATATTTAGTAGAAGAACAAAATGCTTTAGTTGATATTATTGATAATGAAAAAGAAGTAAATATATAAAATTAATATTATATTAATGATGTTAATATTAATTCAGTGTTTTTTTAATAAATAAAAAGTTATATTTAAAGAATAAATTAATAATTTTGAAATGCCATGTTTAATAATCATAAATTAAAATATATATATATATATATATAGACTCCATTATTAAAAGCAGCTTATAATGGACATAAAAATATAGTTCAATATTTAAAAATGAAAAATGCAAATGTAGATTATAAAGATCGTGAGGGATGGTCCTCATTACATAATGCTTGTAGTCGTGGCTTTTTAGATATTGTTCAATTTCTTATTAATTCTGAGGCTGATATTAATTGTCAGAATGTTACAGGCCAAACCCCTCTAAGTAATTTTTTTTATGGAAATATATATAAATATATATAATTAAATGAAATTAAAAAATAATAATTAAAAAAAATTTATTTTTATTTAATTTATATTAATAGTGATTGCTAGTTCAAAAGGATATATAGATATTGTACAGTTATTGATTATGACAAATGTTAATCCTTTATTGAAAAACAATCTTGGAGAAACCGCATATGATATAGCAGCACAAAATAATGAATATTACATTTGTGCTATATTAGAAAATTATGAAAAAGAATACATAAAGAAAAATAATTTAAGTAAGTTTATAAAATATAAATAAAAAAATTATAAATATTTATTTATTTAATAATATTATAGATTGTATATTATATATATATATTTTTAAAAAAAAAATAGAATATTAGAATTAAATTTAATTTGTATATATATATATATATATATAAAAAAAGTCAATATGAAATTTTATTTAATTAAAACTAAATATTATACATTTCATTAACAAAAATATAAAATTAATATTTTAAATTTTAAATTTTAATTTTTAAATCTAATGAAGGTGAGGCAATTACACATAATACAGTAACGGAAATGATTTTTGAAAATCAACGTTCATCAGTACTATCGATTAATAATTTTTCAAGCGAAAATCTTCTAAAAACAGATAAATGTGGTCCTTGGAGTAATAAGTATGGTACTCCTTGTAATAAAGAAGATATTAAACTTCCTAAATCTAATAATAGTAATGGATGGTTCTGGATGACTGATTGGGCTATTGATTATAAAAGTCCTAAAGTTAATAAAAATGATGGATGGCAATATGCAAAAAGTTTTGAAGATAAACCGGAAATGTGGAGTAGTGAACCAATAAAAGGTTTATCATCAATTGGGGGTTGTGTGAGAAGAAGAATTTGGATTCGTATTCGAAAGAGAAAATATATTAACATATCACCAAATACAAATCCAAATGTTTATGTTGATGCATCAGCAAGTAGTAGTAATAATAATGCTAATAAACTCAATAATAACAATAGTAACAATTTAATAATTATGAATGATAAAAGAACTACAAATGATAGTAATAATGACAATAATAATACTAATAATAGTACCAATGATCCTAAAGGAAAAAAACCAATGGAAAATGAAAATGAAACAAATAAAAATTCAATAAACTCACAAGTAAGTCAGTATCTACTAGAAGCAAGAAATATAGTCAATGAAGAAGAATATTCGTGGGAATATATTTCAAAGAATGAAGTTAATATAAATATCATAGAAAGTCAATTTCAAAAGTATACTAAAGCTATTGAGTATTTATTAAATAAAAATAAAGGTAAATATACATATTATAAGAAGTTAAATGTTATAAAAATAATCAAATTATTATAAAATAAAATTTAATAAAATTATAATATAAATCCAATAATATTGGATAATATTGAATAATAACTAATTATATACTTTAATTAATAAAGAAAAAAAATTAACAGAATCAAAAGAAATGTCAAAACAAATAGAAAATTATTTGGAAAAAGCTGAATATCTGAAAGCAAAATTGAGTAAATTAAAAAATAATAGTAATAATAATCAAGAAAAAAATAAAAATATAAATCCAAATATTAGAACAATAGGAAATATAATGAATTATTCTTCTTCATCTGAAAGTTTGTTATCACCAAATGCCCAATGGGAAAGAGATGAAAATGCCC